>VDFB02024741.1:0-30780 GCA_007258455.2 Sequoia sempervirens | reverse complement strand
ATGATTAAGACACTTGTCATGATCGTGTCTAATCTTATGTCTCACCTTGGCTATATTGCCACGTGCTCTCATGTGTAAATCACCAATCATACAATCATAATCTATCATTTTTTATTATGTGATAGAATAACATTATTCTCTCGTATCTAATCTCTCTTGTGCTTTCATGAAACTCCTAGACCTTGGGTGGCTATAATCTTCAACCAAATCTTGCATGGTGTAGATTATTCTATACCAACTCTTACAAGGGGTTTTCTTCATTTTTTCTTGAATTATCTACAATGTCAACTCCATTTCTTGTAGTTTATTTATTTTTTCTATTTTATGCACAAGAGGTTACGAATTGAGGCATGGGTGTTAAGGAAATTCTAACAAGGAAACTTGTAACTAATATATATATATTTTTAACATGACTAGCTCTAAGATTGATAAATTCATTTTTTATCCTTAAATTCTCTTATTCTATTTATAAAAACCCTACTATAATTTCTTAGCAATGGCTTGGATGAACTAAGAATTATGCATTTCCAAATTTTTTGCATTTATTATTGTGACATCACCAATCCTCTTAATCATCAACTTGCTAATTACTAAGGAACATAATTGATAAAAGGCCCATTATATGTAGGTTGTAATTTATAAATCTTTTTTAAAGATAACTAATTGTAATAATACAAATATTATCTTCAAGATCAATTAGTAACTAAATATTAAACCACTCTTGTGCTATTTAAGGTTTAATTTTTATTTACAACAAGTTATAAGCATCTATATTAAATTTGTCTTGTCCGATTTGAACGGAAACCCTCCCAAGCCTTACAAAAATTAAAAGACTAGATGATATTATACCTACTCCTACGGATTGACCCAAATAGCTTGTGGTTTCTTTATATGGCGCACTTGATTTTATCCTAACATACATTCTTAGATTAAGATTTTTGTGTGCATCCTTTAAAATTATAAGGATCAATTTGGATCATTAGTAGACTTATCATGATATAAATCCATAAATGGATATCTCAAATTGGTTTTCAACATGGTGCATAGTAAAACACAATGTGTTAAACCATTTTAACATGTGGAACTCTTGTTACAATGAAGCAAAATTTAATCACAATATTAAGAATATTTTCTTCTACTTATATAAAGAGACTTTGAAGTTTATTAGAGCTACACTAGGCAGGTAGATGGGATAAAATACATTAGTGTTTTCTCTTCTTGATTGTCAATTTCATATGTTTGTAAGAGCACAATTATAGATATGGCAACTAACAAAGCTACTAGAGAAAGGATAACACATAGGGTACTCCTAATCTTGAGGTGATAGTTACATGGACCTCTTTTTTGGTAATAGTGGAGGAAGAGGATAAAAAGTGGTGAATAGCCTTTAAGAATAATTGCAAACAATAAGACAAGAAATACAAATTATGTATATATAGGAGTTTGTTTACCTATTGCAAAGACCTAGTGATACATGTTAGTAGCCTTAGAGCAATTCATAAGAAAGTTCATGTGAAGCTTTCCACCTTTTAAGGCTTCAAAAAGTAATAAGGTAGAACTTGGGTCAAGTTTCATTATGCAAGAGAGACTATTCAAAACAAGGCACTTGTATTTCATTCTTTATCATCAATTACAATATAATTTTAGGGAAAACACTATAAAAAGGGTAACTAACCAAGCTACTAGAGATTGAATAATGCATTGGTTGCAAGCCCTAATTATGAGGTGGGAGTTATAGGGATCTTTGGTTTAGCAATAGTGGAGGAAGATGATGAAGAAAGGGTGAATAGTCTTTAAGAATAATTACAAGCATAATGACAATAAATACAAATTATGTATCTGCAAGAGGATTTGGTTACCTATTGCAAAGAGCTAGCAATACACATGAGAGTAACCTCAAAATAGTTAATAAGAAAGGTTATACAAAAATTTCCAACTTTAAGAAGGTTGAGGTAGAACCTAATTCAAGTTTCATTATGCAAGTGAACCTATTCAAAAGATAGTACCAATTTTTCATTCTCAATCATCAATTAAATTGATTTTACGGAAAAAAACTATAGAAAGTGTAAGTATCAAATCTACCAAAGAATGAACCATAGTGTACTCCTAACCACAAGGTTAGAGTTACAAGGATTTCTAGGTCAATGGCATAGGGACAATAGAATGAAGAAATGGTGAAATGCATAAGAATAATTACTCATTGTTGCAGGAAATACAAATCGTGTATCTATAAAGGAGACTGGGTAGCCTATTGCAAAGATCTAATAATACATGTCACTAGCTTCCTAATAGTTCACAAGAAAAGTCATATGAAGGTTTCCAACTTTTAGGGCTTCAAAAGGTGCTAAAAGTATTTAAAATAGGTTGTATATTTCTATGCGAGAACATTCAAAAGAAAGCACTAGAGAAGAAAATTGGTGACATTAGTGTGGGTCCAAAAGTGGCTAGTGACAATGGAAAAAAACATGAAGATGGGTTTTTCTTGCTGAAATTTCATCTTTTTCTATTTTTCTTTGAGAGCCTGAACCTATCCAAATAAGATAAGTTTTTCTTGCTCCTTCACTATGTGGTTGTGGTTGAAGTCAAATTTGTTAGAGATTCAACCATGTAGGTTAAAAAAGTTTTTTCCCCTCCACTATATGATCTAGGACACCTAAAGCGATAGGTTGTCCTAGGGTTGTCAGTAGGTTGTGGGACTTAGATAGAGTGGAACTTGTAAGAGATTCACACAAGAAGGTTAAGTATTTTTAAGGCTTCTCCACCATCTAGATTATGATTAAAGTCGAATTAGCTTTGGTGGCAATCTTTATATTTTAATTGTAAGGGAAAATTGACATCCTACCTTTAATATCTAGGATAAAATTAATCAGTTAATTTATATTTTAATTGTTGGAAAAATTCATATCCTAGCTTTAATATCTAGGATAAAATTAATCAATTAATCAATGATAAGTAGTTAACTCTTATACAAATAGGTTCATAAGTAAGAGTTCAAAGCAATTTGCTCCCCTTCTTTGCCTTAGCCCTTAATCGATTTTCGAATTTGGAATAAGTTTGAAGACACATCAAATAATCAATACTAATTTTAACAAATAAAATCACAAAGTTTATATACTAGACTATTTCACTAAAGATAAATAGTTAAAGTAAGTCCATAAATACTAAAGATGCATTTTTCAATCTTATGAATCTCTTAAGAATAATTTTTAATAAATATTTTTTGAGAAGTTCTAAAAAAATCTTAATATAATCTAAATGCATTTAAAATATTTATAGTAATTTATGACCATTATTCACTTATTACCGCTCCCCATTAAAATTACCAAACCTATGCGGATATGAAAAATAACTATTTCAATATGAGACTGTCTCAAAAGATGGTCCACTGGATGAGTTCCATTTGGTGGTCGCCTTGGTGTACATTTATCAATATGAAATGATATGACTGAAAATAATATTTCCTATGATAAATTTTGAGAGAAAATTTTGATCTCATCAAAATTTACCAAAGCCATTTCCTTGAAATAGATTTATTACTGTTAAAGAACACAATAATTTTTTTCCTCCTTCACTTCACACCAATTAAAGAATAACCAAGAAATCCATCTAACAAACAGAAGCCTCAAATGCTAATCAAGAAAAACACAAAAAAACAAAAGCTCTAAGACAGATCAGCATAGTTATATTAATCCAAAGCTCACATACAGATCTGCTTGTCTTAATAACTCCCCTATAAGAAAAAGGACAAAGGAAACTGGTTACATCATCATTAATCACATACACTGGATATCTGTCTTGAACAGCCTTCCTCAAACAGTTATCAGTGTGATGTCATAGTTTATTTATTACAACTATCATATGATAAAGCTGGTCTCACAGGCTTCAAAAGGGTGACAGTATATTATAATGTGAATATACTTTTATTGATCATTTGCAGTTGCAAGGATTGCAAGTGCAGTTGTCTCCACACTTACACCCACCTGCACACTTGCACCCATTTTCCCCTGCCACACTCGTCTCTTCATAATACCTGCATTTTCAATCAGAAAAACCAGAATTCAATACCAACTTAAAAGCATTTTCAAATCTAGAGAGCATTGGGTATATACTAAATAGAAAAAGAGCAAAAAGAAGTTACTCCATGTCAGAAGCAGTGGCAGCAAACACAGAGGCCTCTACAACCCTCTCTGGGAAGGCCTTGCACCTGAATCACGTCAAAAACCACTTTGATTATTTTCCATAGCGTGTCAAATTCTGATATTGCTATCAGAAAACATGGATCAATGAGTTTGACTCGTAAAACTACACGTTTGAATCCTGATAACAATATCACAATCATTTTCAAATCTAGAGTACATTAGATGTATATATATATATATATATATATATATATATATAAAGAACAAAAAGAAGTTACTCCATGTCAGAAGCAGTGGCAGCAAACACAGGGGCCTCTACAACCTTCTCTGGGAAGGCCTTGCACCTGCATCACAACAAATAATTCCCCATCAAAAGAAACCCATAATTCATTTTTCTCCCTTGATTTCATAAAAAGAAAAAGAACCCATAACACTGGTTAATGTTGTTACCCTCCACAGCCATTGCCACAGCTGCAGTTGGCTCCACACCCACAATTCCCACCACAGCAAGACATCTTCACACAACAACTAAAAAAACCAGACAGAAATCTACAATACCCAAATTCACAGGGCACAAATAAGCTCTAGATGAACTACAAGGTCATTACCCAATGGGTATTTATTAAAAATCTCATGTAAAATGCAGTTAATGTTGAAACGAGCACACATTGGGGACCGTTCACGTGCAAAACAATCGTTGCCATCCATTTCAGCAGACAGGAATTCAACGGGGCCCCAACGTCACTCTCAGATTCCCAAAATCCAAAAATATTTACCTACCTTCTAAACTGCCTTGAATTTCTGGTCTCTACTTGTGCCCATCTTCATTTACGAACCCTCCGACCGGCTATAGCGAGTTCAAAGTCGGCAGTAACCGGGTCCCGGAGCACTTACCATTAAATCTGATTTTACAGTGGGTTTGTTGATTACTATTGGATAAAGCAATTATATTCTGTATGGAGGTCCATGATTGAAATGAAATATTGGAATAGAAAATATGTTCGGTCGGTAGACTCGGTACTGTGTCTTCTTTATTTTCAAAACACAATTTACGGAATCGCGTAGGTGCTTTTCTTTATATTATTAAAAAATAAATTGTTTAAAAAAGTTCAAATATGTTTCTATGGTATGGTATGTATTTACGGTTATCAAATATATCTATACTAGCAATCGCAACTTGGTGTGCAATGGGTATGTTGAAGAGGTGTGGAAGGTTAATTTGGGAAAAAATTGGTTTATTTTTCACATACATTTGTGTAGTACACGAGGTCAATTGGTAGGTCATTTAGAAAATGATGTTTGTGCAACAAAGGTCTCAATTGAGAAGTAATAGCTTCAAATCAATTATGCATCCACGTACAAGGATCCAAACATGACTAAAACAAAACTTTTGAATCAAAAAGATAATCAAGCTCCACTACCAATAGGATCACATTGTGTTTGCAATACGAAGAGAGAGAGAGAGAGAGAGAGAGAGAGAGAGAGAGAGAGAGAGAGGGGGGGGCTATGGAGAGGAGAGGAAGATAGATAGAGATGGAAGAGATAAATATATAGAGAGGGAGAGATAGGGAGAAAATGAGAGAGGGGGAGATAGAAAGATAAAGATAGAGATAGGAAGTGATGTATAGAGAAAGGTAGAGATAGGGAAAGATATAGGAGTAGAGAGAGATGAAGAGATAACGAGATAGAGATAGAGGGAGAGTTAGAGATAGCTCCATATATAGAGAGGGAGGAGAGATATAGATAGAGGGTGATATAGAGAGATAAAGAGGGATAGAGAAATATATAGAGAGACGAGGAGAGAGATAGAGAGATAGAGAGAGAAATAAGATAGAGATAGAGTAGGAGAGATGGAGTGAATGAGAGAGGGAGAGAGAGGGGGGGAGCTAGAGAGAGGTATAGAGAGGGGGAGAAACATGGAGTGTGTGTATATTATTGAGAGAAAGGGAAATAGATATATATATAAATAGATAGAGAGGGAGAGAAACAAAGAGAGGAGAGAGAAGTAGAGAGATATAGAAAGAGGGAGTGATAGGGATATAAAGAGGGAGAGATTGGGATAGAAAGGAGAGAGAGAATTAGATATAACTTGGGAAAGATAGAGGGGGTGAGAGAGAGATATATGGAGAGAGAGGGGGGGGATAGATATATAAATAGATAGAGAGAGAGGGAGAGAAATATAGAGGGGAGAGAAGTAGAGAGATATAGAAAGAGGTAGTGATAGGGATAGAAAGAGGGGGAGATTGGGATAAAAAGGAGAGTTAGAGAGATAAATATAACTTGGGAAAGATAGAGAGGGTGTGAGAGAGATAAATATATAGAGGGATGGAAGGAGAGTGGAAGAGGGAGAGGGAGATGATGAGAGGGGGAGATGGAGAGATATAAAGATAAATATATAGGAAGTGATAGAGTGAGAGGTAGAAAGAGGGATATATGGAGAGAGAGGGGGAGATGGATGGAGAGGTGGAGTGAATAAGAGATAAAAATAATGAGATATAGGTAGAGAAGGAGAGGGAGAGATGGGAAGATAGAGATAGAGAGGGCAAGAGTGTTCATTGAAGGGGAAATGTGTGTTCATTGAACACCACATCATGAGTCCGAATTATTTTTTGTTCAAGCGGATCCCATAACCTGAAACTGTAATTGTCCTCACCATAACCAACAAATATGCAACGCTTTGATTTAGGATCAAGTTTAGACCGCTTTTCCTTGGGAATGAGAGCAAAAGCTTCACAACCAAATACTCAAAATAACTGTAAGAAATTCGCTTACCCAACCAAGTCTCTTCCGGAATATCAAAATTCAATCGAGATGACGGTGCTCGATTCATCAAATATACTATTGTATTATAGGCCTCTGCCCAAAATTCTTTGCCTAATCTAGCATTCGAGAGCATGCAACGAGCTCTCTCGAGAATTGTTCGATTGAGTCTTTCAGCTACACCATTCTCTTGGGGAGTAAAAGGAACAATTTTAATCCGATGAATATCATTTTTTGCACAAAAAATATCAAATTTTGAGGAGCAAAACTCTCCTCCATTGTCTATTTGCAAGCACTTGATCTTATGCCCAATTTGGTTTTCGACAAAAGCTTTAAATAATTTGAACTTAGAAAACACCTCTGATTTTTTCGAGATCATATAAATCCAAACTTTCCTTGTACAATCATCAAGAAAGGTGACAAAGTAATTAGCTCCTCCAATGGAGGTTACCTCAGTGGGTCCGAAGACATCTAAATAAACTAGCTCCAAGGGTTTGCTCTTCTTCTCATGACTGGTTCTCAAGAAGCCGACCCACTTATGTTTGCCATAGAGACAATGTTGGAAAAATCCAACTCAACATATTTCAAACAGGGTAGTTATTCTCTTTTGAGCATAACTGAAAGTCCTTGTTTGCTCATGTGTTTGAGCCTTTTGTGCCACAGTTCTAAACCACTGTCCTCAACAGTCATAGCAACTCCCACTTGATTATGATTCTCAAAAACATATAAATTTCCAACTTTATTTCCCTTTGCGACCACCAAGGCCCCCTTGGTTACTTTCCAAGTATCGAAAGTAAAGAAAACATGGCAACCTTGAGTGGAGAGCTGACTTACGGATATTAAATTCCTCTTGAGTTTAGGAACATGGCAGATATCTTTTAAAAACCATTTGCTTCCATCTTCTAGCTGTAACAAAACATCATCTTTCCCAATTATCTCACATGCTTTATTATCACCTAGATACACTTTTCCAAACTGACCTTCTTCATAATTTTTGAAGGCCTCCGTGCATGAGGTGGCATGAAAAGAGGCTCCAAAGTCAAGTACCCATGAATCATAAGTGGTGTCGGTGATGGAAAGGACTAAAACACCATCATCATTGTCACAAGTTGTATTAGCTTCACTGTCCCTTACTCTCTCTTGAGCCTTTTTATAAGACTGACAATTCTTCTTTGTGTGACCAACCTTACCACAAAACCATCAATCACCATTTCGTCCTCTTGATTTCAACCTCTTTGCTGATTTGGATCTCCTCTTGTTATTTTCTTTGTTTCTTTCTAGAGATCTTCCTCTACTTATTGTTGTTAAAGAATCACCGGGAGAAGGCTCTTGATTCTTTCTTCTCATATCTTCTCTGAGAAGAGTACCTGCAACATCATCAAACTTCAACTTGCTTTTGGCAGCCACTGAAGTGCTGACAGCCATTACAATGCCTTCCCAACTATTATGTAATGAACATAATAACAATATTGCTTTAATCTCATCATCTCGATTGATGCCTACCAAGATTAATTGGCTTACTAAGGTATTGAACTCATTCAAATGATTCGACATTACCCCTCCTCCTTCATCTTTAAATTGTATAATTTTTTCATGATAAATACCTTATTAGATGTCGAAGCCATCTCATACATGGAAGAAAGTTTCTCCCATAATTCTTTTGAAGTCTTCTCCAATGAAACATTAAACAACACATTACTGGACAATGACAAGAAGATAGTTGCTCTCGCCTTTTTGTCCAGCTTCTCCCACTCTACATCAGTCATTGATGTTGGCTTGTTTGCTTTCCCTTCTAATGCTAATTCGAGATCTTGCTTAATTAGCAGTGACTCCATTTGTACCTTCCAAAGACCAAAATTCTGCCCAACGAATTTCTCGATCTTCCACTTATCCGCTTCTTCCATAATTCTAGAAACTCCACACTGATTTCCAAACAAAGCTTCGCCCTCAAGCTCTAATACCAATTGTTTGATTATGAAAAATGAATAAACAAAGTGTAGGAAAAATAAAGTGAAAGAAGAACAAAAATACAAAAACGCAAACATTGAAATTTATAGTGGTTCACTGTAATGGTTACATCCACTTTCTAAGTAGGGGAATCCTTTATTAATTCTTAGTTCGAGTTACATCAATAATACACAACAACAAAAATATATAAGTTACTTCAATACAACACTTCGTATGCAAAGGAGAAGCTGAAGAGTCATAAGAAATTGGAGGGAAAAATTGGTGTTTCATATATAACATCTCTCCATCTATCCCTCACTTCCTCCACCTATTTTTCAATTTTTATATTAAAAATATATATTATATATATTCATTACAAATTATATTATATTTATTAATATATATAATATAAGATCATAAATATAATTAGACTATAATTTTATATATAAAATAAATACATAATTAAATAACATATATATAAATATTTAATATATAAAATTTTAATAAAAATGATTTTATAATAAATTAAATATTATTTAAAAAACATATTTAAAAATTTACGTTATATAAAATATAAAATAATAATAAAATAAATTCATTACATATTATATTATATTTAATAGTTTATGTAATATAAGATAATAAATATAATGATAATATAATTTTATATATAAAATAAATACATATATACAAATCCGGTGGAAAAATACTCTCATCCATGAAAAAAAGGACTGATAGTAGAAAATTGACATAAAAAAGTCATCGATACCAAAAAAAGAGATCGGGAAGAGATGTCGCAACTCAATGATATTTGTAACTGGTGAAAAAAACGCGACTTCAAGCTTGCTCCTACTACCGGTGAATGGAAAACACAAAAAAAAAAAAGTTCAGATAGTGCCCAACATTTATATCATCTTGCATTGTACTCGGGCAATGTCAACCATTTAGCCCTCTCAGTTTAGATAGGGAACACCTTCAACATAATTATGTCCATTATGTATATATTTATATTATATATTGTCAATAAAAAAAATTAAAATATTATTTATTTATAATATATGTGAACTAATATATTTAATAACATTATTGTCCATGCAATAGAATTGGTTGATGCATGTCCTAATAAAATAGAGATCATAAACTTAAATCCTAATTTATTTATTTTTCAACAAATTTTGTATGTTTCGAGTGATGGAATAGACATGTTTCCATGTGTATTGATGGCCATGAATATATTATGCATGGAGAATTGTCACCTCCAAGTTTTTACACCTTATATTACACTATTATTTGAGGAGATGGCCATACATATGTGTTATGGCTTTAATATTTTTTTAATACTTATAAGTTGTTTTTTGTTACATATATTAATCTAAGATTTATTCTTACACTCTCTTATAATTCAATATTTTGTTCAAAAATATTTTTTTTTAAAAAAAAATAGAGATTAGATTGTAACTACAATCTCATCTCTTTTTTCAAAATTTTATTTATTTATTTTAATAACAAATTGTCTTAGACCTAACCATTAGCTAGTGTTGTGCATGTTAAAAAGATTCAAATTTGATCTCTAGAGCATTATTTAAATGAATCATTTATAGCTAATTGCAACATTAGAAAGTATTATTTACAACTAGGACAACACATTCACACATTTATCTTTGATATTTTGAATGTTCACATAAACCTCTCTTTTCTTTTACTATTAGCACGGTCTAAGGGCTTAACCAAGGCACACGAAAGTGTTGAACTTAAATCCTTGCATAGCAAGCCTCACAGTTCTCTTTGACATAACCATTATTTTCCTTAGATATACACCAAGTGATTGTTTTTTGTAGGTTTCAAAGACATAATTTTACTCAGCATGGAATAACAAAAATTAGGACAAGATTGCATTATTAGTCAAGATCACTACTATGATTCTATCCTAGTCTCTCAAACATAAATTATCTCTACTCCTTGATCCAATTTCCATTCCTAAAATTCAATTTGCATTTTTTTATCGCAACACCATATCAATCAAAGCTCACATTGCAATGTAAGAAAACCTAATCCTTCTTATTTTAATTTTACCACATCAATTTTATTTTATGTTAGCTTACATCAATGGTTTGATCAAACTCAACTCATTTATATCCATACTATCACTTTTAATGAATTTTATTCATTTATACACTTAGATGTTTTTGTATGGTCATTTTATTTTATTTTAGTGAAACTATAACTTACATACATCCTGGCATAGGATTAAAATTTTCTACTTTCTAGATTTTTCAAATTTGTGTAGTCTCATTTTTATACTTATTTTTCATATATGACTTATCTTCATGCTTCACTTAGGGTTTGGCCCTCCACCTTGTTAGTGTAAATAGGGTCATTACATAATTAGTTAGTTGATCCCACTTTCTAGGTTGACCTATTCACATTTCTTAAGTCTCCACTTAGGGACTTTGAGAGTTGTGTCTCACCTCATGTGGTTGAGAGGTGTGTTTTCACTTTGAGCGACACCTATTGCATGGACACTAGCCACTTTCTCACACACTTGTCAAGTGAGCTCACAAGTGAAGCACCTTTGGAGGAGTAGTCAATCATTGACTCCTACCTTCTCACCTCTTCATCCTTACCTATTTATGCATGTCTCACATTGTGTATTTTCACACTCTCATTTGTATATGATATAAATTTATATTGTACTAATTTGACTTCACTTGTAGAAGGTTATAATGTGCATTTTATTTTTGGCCAATCTCAACACACCTTTCAAATCCCCAATTGTTTATGTTTTAATGTTAAATTTGTCACTATGAACTATAATTATCCCTTGGAATTGGATTCCATTCCTAAATGACTCAAGAATATTAAGATTTTTCACGAATGTTACATAAAACACTTCATCCTTTGATGATCTCATATATTTTTATAAAAAATAGGGTGCTCCATGTTCTAGGGATACATTGGTCCAACATGTTTTTAACTTTTCATTTTTTCTCAAACTTGTTCCTACCTCTCCTTCTATTTGGGAAGGCTTTACCTCATATATTCATGAGACTCATAATGGTCATGTATTCCTTGCATGAAATATGATAATGATGCATCTAGTGATGGTTGTACTAGACCTTGTTCAACTATACATGATGCTACTTCACTTAATGATGATGAGATTCCTCATGTCACTCATGACAGTCCTTCCTCTATCCCTTGGCTCATAGTCTATATTTTTTTAGCGAGGATATTATTGGCACTTTTTTGAGTAGAAAACAATCTTTGTCCTCTTTGTAGCATGCTATTAGTGTTGTCTCCTTATTCAATGATGGATTGGATCATACATGACTACAATTAGTAGACTTAATTCTTGATGACTTTAATGGTAATCAATATGTATATTTAAATGTCAAATCATTTTTAATTTTTATTTTTGAGCATATGCATGATGAATTGTTCTTGATCAAGTCATTTAAAACAAAGTTAAATGATGAATCCTTAAGATGGTTTGGCATGTATCATATTTCTTATACTTCATTTATTAGACATGTATTTGAATAGATTACTTCATTCTTGGCTCGAGGACACGTTTGTCACATGATTCTCATTATTTAGCTTCTTATGAAATTTGTTAGATATTGTTTCTTTATTTATTCATCATGTTTGATACACCATTTTTTCAATGTATGTTTTCTATTTTCCTTTATGTCTAAGTATATATTTTTCCTACATATATCATTAATCTTTCTTGGGTTAATTAGAAATAACTATTCAGAGAGGATATGTCATACTCCATCAGTTACATGTATCACTTTCACCCACTTTAGGAAGTTGAGTCTCACACACTCCTTTGGATTTATAAGCCACATCTCATAACCATTTATTTTTCTTTGTTTGAGGAGCTACAACCATGTATTTAAATGACATTTACCAAGTAGGTAAAAAAAATCATGTTCTTGGTAGTTGGAGTTATTACTCCTCTTGGATGTATATGCCTCTATTTTTCCTATATATATACAACACTCACCTCTCATATTTGCTAATCAAATGGAGTAATATGAGCATTGCCTAAAATCTCTTGAATTTTTTTTGTTTGAATTATCTTTTCAAGATATTCTTCTATTTTTCTATTTTTATCTTCAATCATCTATCAAATGGAGTGTGTGTTCTATTTTTATCTTGAATTCTCTTTTCAAGATATTTCCACAACTATGTGAGATATAAAATCTCTTCTCTCAGAAAGGGGAGGCACCCTTCTTACTACTGAGAGGAGAGATTTTATATCTCACATAGCTGTGGCTAAAGACCTAGTTGTGTAATCTATCGAAAAGTTGATTACATAATTTTCACCCAACAGTTTTTTGGCAACTCCACTCGGGAACGACATACACAATCTAAGCCTCACTCTTTTGATTGAAGTAGATAAGTTTCTTGTTTCTTACTATTCTTTTTTATATTGTTACTTTTATAATCTCCATCTTATTCAGATCTATATTCTGGTGGACCAGATATATACTCGAGGATTGAGGGCTCAAGGAGTAGCAGATCCACTTTTTGAAGAGTTGTTGCAACGTAATTTTCCATTTACTCCTCCACGATTAAGGTCACCACTACAACGTGTTGTGAGCTACCCTCCACATAGCCAAAGATCTCCTCTCCCAAGTGTTTGGTCTGTTTATTGCAGACGTCCCATTCAGGTACCTATTGTGCAACCAGCTATGGCCACACCACCTCCAGGACCATGGGGAAATGCTTTTGGTCCCCTCCGTTTGGCCACACCTTTGCACGAATTGCCACGCATTTCCAGAAAGCATCTCCCGAAGTTTCAAGGTGATGGCAAACAACATCTCGATGAGCACATATCCGCATTCTACATCATTTGTGGCATTCTTGGCATTGAACATGAAGACGTTTCTGTAAGATTGTTCATTGAATCCCTTCAAGGGGTTGCAGCCGAATGGTTCTTTACTCTTCCTAATGCCTCCATCACCGACTGGGCCTCTCTTCGCACCAAGTTTGAACAAAGATTCAAACCTGCTGAAGATTCACATCCTTTGTTGGCACAACTCACCACCATGTGCAAAGAAGCTCATGAGCCCATGCATGAGTTTGTGGAAAAATTTAAAAAATTGGTGACACAGATCCCAAATGATGCAAGACCAATGGATCACAACCTGAAGTGCTTCTTCATCAACACACAACTACCCAAAGTGAGTTTCTACTTACGCAGGAAAAATCTTGTCAATGTTGAAGCAGCTCGGCAATTGGCTACCATCCTGGAGGATGACATGATCCTTGCTAGAGAAATAAGGATGAGAACTAACGAAAACAAAAGGATGCAAGCCTCAGGGTCTTCAACATCTAATGTTAGCACTCCCAGTGCCAACTCCAATTTTATAGATCCTATGGTCTAAAGGCTGGCAAATGAAGTCTTGTCCAGGCTTAAAAAGCAAGTTTTGAATAATAACAACAATAGAAACTACAAGGGCATCCCTAGGAGGACTTTCTCTAATTATGCTAGCAACAAAAATCAAAATCATCTCCCGGCACCCCTAGGAAGGCTTGCTCTGGAAGCCCCACTCGCTAACAGTGCCACGAGATATTACGAGGCTGAACAAGACGATTATGCACAAGAATAATACCCTGAAGAAGAAAATGTCGATATCTTCCAAGACGAAGAAATTGAATCGGCTGGCGACTCCAAGATTAGCTACTTGTAAATGGTGGAGCAAGAAGAAGAAGATGACTTGGTGATTGACACTTATGTTGTTTTTACGCAGCATCAACAAAATCAACTTGACAAAGCTCAAGCTGTTGCTCTCCTTGAAAAAGAGAAACCGCCGGTCACGATCGCCAAAAGAGGATCTCCCCTCCCTTGGTAACCCAAGAAAGCAATGAATCCACAAGTAAGTACACCTCGTCCCTCTTCATCAACTCCCGCTATTCCTACAACTAATCCTCCCGTTTCGAAGACTAGTGTGCCTTTCATAAAACCAATCAGTGAAGTTACAGCTTCCAACCTACAAAATTCTTTCCAAGCTTTTGACATTATTGACCATGCCAAGAAAACCAAGGTTCAGATGTCCGAGGCTGAATACCTCAAAGCCAACCTCGACCAATTTGATAGGCTTGTTAAGTTTGTTAATGACAAAAGAATTTCCCCAAGTCAGGATACACCTCTTGACACCCCTGTTAGTCCTAAACCCAAGATGCCACAGAGTAACCTTGTATCCAATCCTCCAACCGCCTCCAGATGCATTGATTTGTTTTTCATCTCCCTACTTGTAAATAGTTTTAAGCTGAGTAATTGTGTCATAGATTCTAGTGCATCCAATAACGTGATGCCCGCCAAAGTAGCCACTGCTTTGGGCCTTGAGATGACCAAAAATTTCACTCGTTGTTTCTCCATGGAGAAAAAACAAGTGCCATTGATTGGCCAGATCAAAGATGCGTAGTACGCATTTGCTGCATACCCGGAGAAGAAAATAAAAATGACGGTCCTCGTGGCCGATGTACCAGCATCCTACGGAATCCTCCTCAGGCGCAATTTCTGCAAAGATGTTGGAGGAGAATTAAGCATGGATATGTCTGAAGCAAGAATACTCGTAAAAGGTGTGATGCAAAAATTGGTTCATGAAAAGGAGTCAAAGTTTTCAGTTGCCAAATCAGATGATCCCAGAGCTCAGATCTTGTTCGAATCCTCAGGCGTGGGAACTTACTATGTACAAACAAATGAGGTGGGTGAATCCTCGACTCAAAATGAGTCAGAAAATGATGATATTTCCTCCACTTCAAATGAATCATCATCAAGTGATTTGTCTATCCCCGATCGTGAATCCTCATCAGATGATGAAGCCTTGGACTTCGACACTGTTAGCCTTGGTGATCCCAACGGTGTCTGGTTGCTCGAATTTGATGGTAGCCGCTCTTTGATTGGTTCTAGAACAGGAATGGTTTTTATTTCGCCAACAAGAATTTTTTTCCATTTCTCTTTCAAGTTACAATTTGATAACACTAATAACAACGCCGAATATGAGGCCCTGTTATTGGGAATGCAAGTTGCATTGAAGAAAGGTATAAAAAATCTCCATGCAAAAGGTGATGCCGAGTTGATAGTATGTCAAGTGAGAAATCTTTATTAGACAAAGAATGACAGACTCAGGCATTATTGTAATCTAGTATGGGATTCCATTGAGGAATTTGAAGCTTTCGATATCTCTGTTGTTCCCAGAGAATATAATACCAGAGCAGACTCTCTCGCAATCTTCACCACGCTCTTGTTTCCACACAAAGACTTTCAAGGTTCTACCTACACCATCGAGCTGGTTTTTCGCCCAAGTGTCCCTGACAATTCAGAGAACTGGAAAATTTTCAATGATGATCATCAGATCATTGCCTTTTTGGAGAAAGCAGAGAATTTTGATGAGTTGTACTTTGAAGGTAGAAATTCTCCACCTCAAAAATCTGTGTCAAATGTGGACCCTGTTACGGGTGAAGAATATTTGCAACTCAGAGGGAATAAGATTCCCAAAGGATTAGTATCCTTAGAGAAGCTTTTTGACAAGCATGACTGCTACGTTAAAAAGTAACTCTCAGATTCTGACTCATCTAATGAAGTGGAAGAAATTAATTTGGGAACTGAAGCTAACCCCAAGATGGTGAACATTGGTAAATGTTGCACGACCAAAGAAAGAAGACAGTTTTCTCAGTTACTACAAGATGTCTTAGCATATTCGTATGAAGATCTAAAATCATTTCGACCTAAAGAAGTACAACATGATATTCCCCTCAAGGCTAGAGCTTTTACTTACAAACAAAAGCAGAGGCAGTACAATCCCAAGATTTTTGGAACAATTTTGGCAGAAGTTCAAAAGATGCTAAACACACGGATAATATTCCCTGTCCATGATTCAACATGGATAGCTAATATCATCCCCGTTCGTAAGAAGAACAGTGAAATTTGCATATGTGTAGATTTCAGAAATCTAAATCAGTTGTCACTCAAAGACAAATATCCACTTCCAGTGATGGACCAAGTCCTACAAAATGTAACCGAATATGAGATACTCTCCATGGTGGACGAATTTTCCGGTTACAATCAAATTGAAGTTAATTCAAGCGATCAACACAAAACTGCTTTCACAACGCCATGGGGAACTTTTGCATATTGCAGGATGCCTTTTGGTTTGATCAATGTTGGTGCCATGTTCCAATGTGCCATGGATCTCGCTTTCTACGATGTGATGGGTAAGTTTATCATGGTGTATCTTGATGATCTCCTGGTTTTCTCTAAGCAACGTCATGAACACTTCTACCATTTGAGGAAAATTCTTGAAAGATGTCGTCAGCATGATATTTCCCTAAATCCCAAAAAGTCAACTTTTGGGGTGACAAAAGGTAAACTTCTTGGCCACGTTGTATCTACAGAGGGAATCAAGATTGACTTGGAAAGGGTCAATGGAATTAAATATCTCACCCTGTCGTCAAGCAAGAAGGTTGTCCATTCCTTCTTTGGAAAGGTAAACTTCTTAAGGAGATTTCTCCCGAACTTTGCTGAAAAGACTCGTCATATTGTAAATATGATGAAGGGTAACACCACATTCCATTGGATGATAGAAGGGAAAGTAGCATTCGATGATATCAAGGAGGCCATTGCTCACGCGCCTGTGTTGGTCTGCCCCAACTACACCAAATATTTTATCATGTACAGTTATGCTTCCGAGCATACACTCTCAACAATCTTGGTGCAAGAAAATGATGAAGGATTTGAATCTCCCATTGCATTCACGAGCTGCCCCTTGAAGAATTATGAGATGAAATACTCTCAAATGGAGAAGCATGCTTTTGTAGTTGTCAAAATTGTTAAGCATTTTCGGTTCTATATCCTAAGTAGCCATGTCAAGGCTCTAGTCCCAGATTCGACTGTTAAGTCTATTCTAACACAACAGGAATTTGGAACAAAAAGAGGCAATTGGATTGCCAAAATTCAGGAATACGATCTGGAAATCAAACCCACTAAGTTGATATGTGGACGTGGACTTTGTCAGCTTATCGCTGAAAATAATCTAGATAAAGAAATTTCAGAGGATGAAGAAATTTCAGATGATGAAGAGGTGGATCCAAGTACACTTCCCATGATACTGTTTGTTAGTACCATTGACGAATGGTATTCCAACATCGCTCATTTCCTCACATACGGGGAATGCCCCAATCACTTGACCCCAAAGGAAAAGAGAACCATCAAGCTGAAATTAACAAATTTTGTCTTATGGGACAATGGCTTGTACAAGTGTGCAATGGATGGGACTTTTCTCCGATGTGTTGATAATGAACAACAACAAAAACTGCTGAAGTATTATCATGACTTGGCATGTGGTGGACATTTCTCAGCACTGGTAACCGCTCACAAGATCCTGAGAGCAAAGTATTATTGGCCCACAGTTTTTAGAACATGTACTCTTGGGTGCGTAAGTGTGAATTGTGTGTACAGTTTGTTGGATGACCCAGGTTGGCATCCTTCCCATTGAAACCTGTTGTGATTGAAGAACCTTTCCAACAATGGGGAATCAACTTCATAGGAGCAGTTAATCCATCATTAAGTGTAGGACACATCTATGTCTTGACTGCTACTGACTATTTCACCAAGTGGGTGGAAGCAATACCTACCAAGCGTGCTACTTCTAAAGTAGTGTGCAGTTTCTTAAAGGAAAACATTATTTCCAGGTTCAGTGTGCCGAACAAGATTGTTGCTGACAACGCTTCTGCCTTCTCATCCAATGAGATTACTGAGTTATGTTTTGAGCATGACATAGATTTTTCACATTCTTCTGACTATTATCCACAAGGTAATGGTCAGGCGTAATCTAGCAACAAAAATCTGGTGACTATCATCCGTAAGCTGGTAGACGAGAATCGACATTTGTGGCACAAGGCCTTGTTCGATGTTTTTTGGGAAAACAGGATAACTTCGAAGCGGGCAATCGGCATGTCTCCTTTTCAACTCTTGTATGGATTGAATGTCGAGATTCCTATAACCTTGGAACTACCAGCCCTCAAACTGGCTAAAGCCATCGAGGATGAGACGTTTGACAACTCTGTTGACAAGAATATTATGTATCTCTCTGAATTGGAAGAGAACCAAGTTCAAGTGGCTGATCGCATCGCAAAACACCATGACCAAGTAAAGAAGCTTTTTGAAAAAAAGGCTAAGTCTTGAGAATTTCAAATTGGTGACCTCGTTCTCCTATGGGACAAACAGAGAGAACCAAAAGGTATGGACGAAAAATTTGACTCACTGTGGACAAGACCTTTCCAAATACATCAACTGGACGGTGAGAATAGTTTCCTGTTAGCATATGGAGACAAAACGCCATTTTCCCTTCCTCACAATAGGCAAATTCTCAAGCACTTTACACAGTAAATTAATTGGCATTGGTATGTAAATAAATTTTATTTTTAAGTCCTTTTGAGTCTTTATGTTTTAAGTTATGTCGTCGTCGTCATTGCCTGACTCCAAGCCCAATGGATGGATAAAGGCACTTGAATTCTGGAATTCTTCTCCCTTCATTTGTTTTGAAGAACGGTTGAAGGAAGATCCCCAGTAGGAGGTAGCTGTTATTGCGGAATCTAGCAGCACTTGTTCCATAGATAACCCCCCTACAAAAATTGTTTGTTTCCTAGGTTCGTGAAGTTCAAGCAAACAAAACGAGGTGATTATCAAGCCACCTCAAAATGCGTTCCAAAGACTCAAATAGTCAATTTGAGCATCCCCCTACGTTCACCTTGCGAAGACCTTCAAAACGAATACCTTCGTGAAGTCTCATTGTTCATACTTAGTGAAATTGTAAAATATGCAGTTGTACTAAAAAACAACGCTCCTGCCCATGTTGAAAATTTGACTAAGTGTTGAAAGTGCAGGGGCGCTGATTAAAACAATGCTTCTGCCCATGTTGAAAATTTGACTAAGTGTTGAAAGTGCAGGGGTGCCAAAAATTAGTGCCCCTGCACAAAGGTGATTATTTTAAAATGCAGAAGCGCTTTATTTTAGTGCCTTTACATTTTTCCTCTGACTTAGCCAATTTTTGGCTTAGGCGTACTTTTTCAAGTCTCTTGCACTTTTCACTTTTCATGCCATCTTTTATGCCTCAATTAATTGGGCAACTTGAGTTAGGTTTTATTTGTTCTCAATCACTTAAAAGTGATTTCATTGTTTCATTTTTATCATTTGTGGTCTTCAACCTCCATTCCTCTTTGCTGGGCGCGCATCTACCTCAAGAAAAATGTGTTTTTCTGAAGTTTTTCTCTTTGGGTCGAGCTAGGGTTTTGAGTTCACCATTTGAGGTGTGTTTTTTCTCCTTTCCTATCGTTCCTTCCTTTCATAAGTGCATTTTAACTTATCATGGTCTGTAAATATGTTTTTAGTTATCACGTTTTTTGTGTGTTCTTCAAAAAAATGCGTTTTCCTTTACTTTTTCTCATGCGCGCGCGTGAGTTTTTCTTCCTTCCTGTCGCGTTTGTGTATTTCTTCTTTTGGTTGGTTTCTTCCTTGTAATCACCAAGGGGTTTTGGTTTGTTCATCCCCTTCTATCTTTTGTCCTTTTTCTTTCCTTGAAGAGCTTCATGCGCGTGGTTTCTTTATCTAATGATACTCATTTTTTTGTTGGCTGAATGTCCCTTAATATTGCCATGGCGCCATCCTCAAAAGAGTTTACATATTAACACATTCTACATTTTTAAATCTACTAAGCGGTGAAGTTCTCAAACAATGGCGTGTCATTTTGATCCATGTTGCCTTACTCGCATTTTGAACTTTAGAAGAAAGAAATGTCAGGGCGCAAAATTTTAGCGCCCTGACATAATGAAGATTTTCCTAACACTGAGAAGTGCAGGAGCATTGTTTTTTAGCACCCCTGCACCAAAGTCATTTTTCTCCAAGTGCAAGGGCACTAATTTTTAGTGCCCTTACACTTTTCCCAATTTTTATCCTAAACACCTCAAAACTTTCCAGTTTCGTCTTGAACCTCGCTCCTTCCACTTTGTGCATCGTTTTGCATGCCTTGTCACTCGCTCCACACTTTCTCATCATCGTTGCTCACTTCACGCATCCCCATGCTATTTTTCTACTAACGTTTGCTCTGACTCCACATCTTGTAGTCTCTTTTCAAGATCCTCAAAGTTGTTAACCGAAGATTTAGTTGCTCTCTAATGATTGCCAGAAAACCTCCGTCGTCTTCAAAAGCTAAAGACAAAATGAAGTATAAATATCAAGGTGTCTATTCGCCGACTGTAGTTGTCTCCAAGGTGGAAGAAATAAAAGACACAGAGGTTGGTCATCAAGATTTGGTTGATTTTGCAGAGAAAACTGAGAAGAAGCCTCTTCCTGATTCTATGAGAGCAATTGTACACAATAACCTGCATTTGGTATCTATGTTCCCTATTGCTGCGCACAATACATAATTTTTCCTTCAAGGTGCATCCCACTACATTAGGGAAAGCAGAAGTGTGATTGATTCTTCTGGGCACAAGATTTTAAGACTCGACCCTGACTTCTTTGATATTGTGTTTAAAGTTCCACAGATGGAGAAGTACATTAATATCTCAATACAAAAAGCACAAGAAGTCTATGACGCTGATCCCAATAAAGCTAAAAACCTGATAAATAGCCAATGGTTGAAGAAGCCTAGGAAAACTGTTTCCAGATGGCCAAAGGGACTCCTGCGAAGTGATTTCAAAGATGATGTCAAGTATATGATCATGTTCTTGAGTAGAGTGAAGGGCTTGCCTGAATCATCCACTTTTCATGACTGGATGTATGAATACATTAGAATCATAAGAAGACAAAAAGTTCACATTGATTGGGGCAAACAGATCAGTGATGAAATACATGAACAACTAATCAATGTGCCTTCTACATTAAAATTCTATATGACTTCTTATTTGGTGTATGCAGCAGCTGTAATGAGGCAATTTCCAGGTCTATCCACAAAAGGGAATCAAATGCTGGTACCTGTGTATAAATTTTTCTATCAACTAGGATTTAAGGAAAGCTTCCATCATTTCAGGAGGGTTACTGATGCTTTCTTCTCGCCTTTGCCTTTCAATTTTGATCTGACTCTCGAGAGGAGAAGGGTATCTGATGAGGCCTATAAGGCGGTAAGTAAAGTTGGATGCATATTTCTACAATTCCCAACATTTACTTATTTGAGAGTAGGGTGCTACACTAGTTGCCCTTACATGCTGCCATGATATCCTTCAGACAAGTGGGTTCTCATGGAGATGTGCAGATAGCTGATTTTAGTGCACAAAGAATGAAGAAATATTCACAAGCATGGATTCAATTTCTCATTGGCAATCAGTAGATATACTATCCTGACTGTACAAAAAGCCAAGTTTGTTTATGCTGAGATGCAAGTCATGACAATCAGGACCTACAGGTATAGGTTTGATTTTGATTACTGGGATGTCAGAAGGAAATTACAAAAGGGTCATCATCACAAGTACCGTTTTGAGGACATCTGGGCTGATTACAGAGATGAAGAAGCCATTCGCAAAATGGATTATTGCAGGTTGACCATACAGCAAATCAGAGACCTTGATATTGCTGACCTACCAAAGGATTTTACAGATCTTGGCGATATCATGAATGTTGTCTATGATGAAAAATAAATTTCTAAGAAGTCGTTGCCTACGATTCAATGGTCTAGAAAATAAAGTACTAGCATTAGAGAGAGATTGGAAGCAATCTTATCCAACACTACGGAATGGTTACACAAGCATGGTTTTGAGATGGAAAGTTTTAGATCGAATTCAGAAGGAGAAGAATCCGAAGCAGAAGCTCACTGACAACAAGAACTCCGCATGAAAAATAAATTAGCGGCTATTCCCACTTCTTAACAAAGAGGTTCCAAAATCAAGTTTAATGTTGGCAAGAAAGATACCCAAATCATCCCAGAAGGAGAAACCACGAAATCTGAATCATCTCGCTCTAAAGGAAAAAAGGTTGTTTCAAAGGAGATAGATTCTGATGAAGAAGGTATTTCCAATGACCAATCCGCTAAAGATGAAGACTCAACAGAAGCAAAATACGATGTAGAAGAAGTTTTTGAAAGTAGACAAGAGTCTGAAGAAGAATCTGAAGGTGATTCAGAAGGTGAACCAAAATCAGAGAGACAAGAGGGTGATCAACAGGAACCTAGGCATGATCAAGAAAGAACTATGTCTCCGCTTGAGAATGTAGTTGAGGAAATTCCTAGAACATCATCGCCTGTGATTTCCAGTGTTCCTCATACTCCTCCAAATTTGAGTACTCCTCCACCTCCTGTTCCTTCATCACCTATTCCTACCACAGGCATTCCTGCAGTAGAGCTATCCATTATTCCTACAGCATCGACCTTGCTTGATACTCCTTTGGTGACAAGCATTCACATGGTTGATATTCTGCCAAGTCCTCCATCATCCATTCCTAGCCTGTCTTTACCAACATATGATCACTTCTGAAACTAAGTTCAATTGGTTCATGAATGAATCAATACGTGATCAGCTCAATGTGCAGTCTACAGGAGCAATGATGATAGACACTTCGCCCATTGTCACAATACCCTTGGTAACTTCAGAAGTGATAATGACTTCAAAAGTGACAATGATGACAGAGTTGACAATGAATCGAGAAGTTCACACCTCCTTTCTTCCCCCTTAGCTGATATCTCAAGTATCAAAGCAAAAGAAATAAATGATTTCTCCAGAGGAGCTCGACCTCAAAGAGATAGTCCCCCCAAAAGCTAAAGGGAAGAAAAAGGAAAAAGTATACTCAAGGCTAAATGTTGATAAGACTAGTCACAAGTATGCAGAGATTGGCATACCACCACAAGAAGAAGGAGATGTTAATATGGAGGACTACACAGTAACAAGATTCCAGCTTGGAAAATTTACCAATGAAAGTGTAAAAGTAGATGCGCAAGTGACATTGGACATCTTGGCTGGAAGACTAGATAAAATGGAGCAAGCTCACAATATGTACAAATAGAGGGTAGAGAATTATGCCACTGTTGTAAAGAGACTTGCAGGATCTTCAACTAATGCACAACTGCTGGCAATGGTAATTATTGAGGACCCAGCTGTCAAGAAAGCTGAGAAGTTCGCTTCCAAAGGAAGGGTGTTGTATGATTTCATTGAGAAGATCATAGAACACGGATCTCAGATTATAATGGCTGCAGATGAGAAAACTACTTTGTTGGCCAAGCTCACCACAGAGCTTGATAAGGAGAAAAGTGTACTTTCCCAGGAGCACAAAGATATGGAAAAATTCCTGCTTTCATGGTCACAGATGAAGCAGGTAAAGCTCAGTAAATTGGTGGAAGCCGGGGTAATTCCCGATAAAGAAAAAATCATTGAGGTAAGAGAATCCTTGAAACATCAAATTCAAGTAGTTCAATCTCTTACAAAGGATCTCCACCAAGTGCAGGAAGATGTTGAAGGAAATCGTGTGATTATTGAAAAAGGTATCAAGGAGTTACCTGGACAAATTCTTGAGGAAAATTGTATCTTCCTGCCAGCCACATAAATATCCCAGATCTTCAAGGAAGCCATCATGAAGTTGATTGACAACGCAGACTTTTCAAAAGCCTCTTTGAACATCATTTGTGATACAAGGCTCACATTGGATAACCTAAAAATGCATCTTGGTAGGTGCAAGAAGGTTCACTCATCTGCCATGAGATCGATCACGAGAATTCACACCATTGGTCCAGATGAGAAGTTTGTGCAGGAGACCAAGAAGAAATATGAAGAATTCCACGCCCAAAGCAAGGAAACATGAAGGTTCCTGATCTCCAGTGTTAGACATTTTTGATGCTTCCCATTATGCATCTTGTAAATATTTCCTGACATTTTATATGTCTTTTTGTAAATTGTAATTGCACCAAGTTCGAGATGTAATTTCATTAAGAAAAATTACACTTTGACTTTAGTCAAAGTTAGGTGAGATCTCCTAACATTGCTCACCCAAATTTCCTTGATTTTCTCAATTAGTTTCCTAATTTTTCTCTTCCCTCTTTCCATATATATGAGGGATTTCCTTTGTATTAAGGATCCTTTAGTATTTTGCAATGAAGTACTGCCCTTTTTGAAGCAGAATTGTGAAACTTTGTGTTCATGCTTTGTGAATGAAATCTGATCAATAAAGAAGAAGATTGCAAACCAGACTTTGTGTTGGATTCGATAGTCTTGTGAATTGATCTCATTTGGTGGTGATTAGTAAGTGATATCTGAAGGACTCCAAGTAATTCATGTAAACTTTGTGTTACATCCTTTATTTGGATTTACATTTGTGTTTTGTTTAACTCTTGTTGAATGATCTACAAGACTTTGTGCTTGTAATTGTTCATGCTCTTTGGATACTTTGGTTTGATGATCTACAAGACTTTGCGCTTGTAATTGTTCATGTTGTTCGAGGAATTGCTGTATCTAAGAAGACTTTGTGCTTCTAATGCAAAAAACGACACATCTTTCACAGATCCACCATTGAAAAAGCTACGAAACGACTTTGTGCCTTTGTGAGCTTTCCCTTTTATTTTACTTGTTTATTGTTAATCACTTCTGGTATCTCTACACTTTGCTTTGACAAGATAGAGGTATTGGCATTACTGCTTGTTGATTGTTTTAGGTTATTGTGAATTGAGAACTTCCAACAGTGAAGCATTGTAAACATCTTCTCTGAAAAAAGAGAGAAGGATGAATGTGACACACCCCGTCCACTTTGTAAGTATTGTGTACATTATGTAATTACTTTATTTGTTTTACTATAGTTTCTGTTAGCAGTAAGAAAGGCACCTCCCCTTTCTGAGAGGAGAGATTTAATATCTCACATAGCTGCGGCTGAAGTCCTAGTTGTGTAATCTATCGAGAAGTTGATTACATAATTTTCACCCAACACACTTTTTCATGGAGATTGGTAAAATAGGATTAGTTATAGGTTTGTGCAATGTTGGGCTAGTTCAAAATTGTTGCATTTAGGTTAGAGAGGGAACCAACCCTTCATCTAAAGGTTGATATCAAGTTTCAAGTCTCACAACTTAAGAGATCATCCCATAATTCACTAAATAGCTAAACTGAATGTTTAGCAGGATGCACATTCTTAGTGACAATAATTACAAAGGAAAACCAACTTGTAGTATATTAAAATTTCATTTTTAGATTTTAGATAAGATATGACCTCTTGGATGAAATAATCATTCATTTTGGTTGAATATAAAAAAGGAGAAAGATTCTTTTGATTTAGGGCTTGGGTAAAGGACAAAAATTGATTTTTTCACTATGTATTACCTTATTTATGTATTATTTGGAAAATAAAGAGAGAATAAATCCAAGGTTTAAGGGATTGAATCTTGGAAGGGTGTGGAGAACCCTTGGAGATACTCAAGTAGTAAAGAGTTGTTGCCATCTTGTTTACTTGGGATTTCTTGTTGAAGGTGAAATAATCTATGATTTGGGTGTTTGATTTATAAATAAGGCATTCCTCATATTGTAGATCAATAAAAGAGCATTTGGGGATGATTATGTATGCTTAGTAGATGTAAGAAAATATTATTTATTTATTTTTTACATTATATAATTAGATTTATAACCAGAATCTAATGCTTAGAAAATATATTAAATTAACTTGAATGAAAATTAAAGTATCAAAAATATTAAGTCTCTAGGAAATGAAAGAGCTCATAGTTTGATTACTTCATTATTATTATATGAAGGAAAATAAGTTGTACAAACATATAGCCTCATGGTTTCCAAATCTAATGAGGAAAATGAAAAAATTAAAATCCCAAAGATTGTGCAACTTATTATCCTATCCTAACTTAAGTAATTAAAAATAAATTACCTAAATGAACCTAAAAAAACATGAGCAATATTATACTTAGGATTAAAACTTATCTTAAAATAATAAATACTACACTAACAACCCCCTTAAATACAACTTAGGTAGATCATAAAACAAGAAAAGATGCAAGGGTGGGTCCCAATAACAAGGCCATGTTGGGTACCCATGCACAAACAACTCTCTTAAATGAGAAAAATAATAGAAAAAAGCTCCCCCCCCCAAAAAAAAAGGACTAAGAATCCCCCTATAAGAGGATAATTTTGCACCAAGCTTGAAACTGTGTCATGTTGACTAAGCTAATGTAGATAGTAGTTACTGAAGTGGCTAGACTGTTAATGCCATATGAATCCCACACAATGAAATAACCCCTATGACAAAAGATGATTCCCATATATGAATGTTGAAGATGATCCATTTGTGGAATTTAATAATATTTATCCTCTTGAAAAGAAAAAATCCAATGGTGAATGTTGATGTAACTCCAACTCAAATAAGTACAATGAAGTGGGAAGTCTCATGATGTATCTTATCTAAGAACTATGATCAAGCTTCCCCATGTGAATATCAAAAAATGCCTCGATGTGTAAGGTAGAAGAAATCCAAACCGTGTGTAGAACTAGGAGCTACATAATCCAAACACAAGGAAGCTAAAAAGACATTGTTAGAAACATTGGCATCAAAGAGGAAAGAAAGGTTATCAAGAGTGTCATCCATATCCAAAATGTGGGACCCTATAAAACAAGAAAGATATGTCTGGGGTAAATGCACCATGTTGTGACACAAAAATGGCTCTTAAGATGCTATTTTTTTTTCTTTTTTTTCTTTTTCTGAAATCAACAAAGTCTGATGTTCATGAGAAAATGAAGATAGTTATGCACAAAATTTGAAGATGCAATAAGAACAAGAATTGTAGTGCTTCGAATGTACTTTCTATGCTACTATTTTTTTTAAAATAATGAAGATTAAGGGTTTCAAAAAGGGGGTCACCAAAAGTGGTCTTGTTTTTATCAAAAAAATAACATAGTGTCTGTTGTGACCTCCCTAAAATGTTCAAGAGAGAGAAGCAAATAAACCACTTAAAACTTTTCAATTACAATTCATTTAAGATGCACATAAATAAATAACAAAATAGACAATAAAACATCAACACAGAATGAACACCATATTTTACATGGGAAAACCCTTATGAGAAAAAACCCACACATGAAAGCAGAGATCTCTTGTATTATAGTAAAATTTCAATTACACACAAGTTACAAAACTATGCTCTTTCAGGTGTCGATTCATAGAATCAATTCGACAACATTACATTCACTCTTGCTTCAACCAATTGCAACTTTGACCCATGGCAATCTGATACAATGTACTCTAGCATTCTCTCTATCTCTCTCTATATATATCTCCTTGTTCAGGTCGGCCTAACCTCTCGATGTCTTAGTACCGCCTCATTGACCAAAGAACATTGAGATCCCGTAGGAACTTGCATGGTTATCAGGGACTTCAACTATCGGCCAATGACCAAATGACCACGTTGATTCACAACAACCATGTGCAATAAAAAAATAACTTCATGCCATG
Source organism: Sequoia sempervirens (assembly GCA_007258455.2). Taxonomy (NCBI): domain Eukaryota; kingdom Viridiplantae; phylum Streptophyta; class Pinopsida; order Cupressales; family Cupressaceae; genus Sequoia; species Sequoia sempervirens. The sequence goes on along the minus strand of VDFB02024741.1, from coordinate 2,502 downwards.
TGTCACCATCCAACATGCCCATCTATCGCCATCAATAAAATACACTACCATCTGCCATCTTAGTATCAAAGGGACTATGTGACACCTCCCACCAATATAAGGAGATGTCGTTGATGAAGCTTTACCATTCTGCCAACTACTGCCATATCGCATGACACCACTACATCGCAACCATCTCCAACTGACCTTCGTAGGATAGCTTTTTCACCACTACACGACAGGAAAATCTCCCAACACTACCATAGGCTATAACATCATTCAATAATAGCTATCAAAAATAAGATTTACTTAATCCTCATGTTGACAACGTTCAGAATAAAACTATATAATTTGATAATAGTAGTAAAATAAGATTTGCACTAATCAAAAAGCCATAAGGCTATACAACGTTATATGTTGATAAGAGTATACTATATATTCAATAAAGTCTTACAAGCTTAGTATAAAAAATCCATATGGACATAAAATGTCACATATCAATAGTACAAAACATATGTTCAAAAATGCCACGTAGGCATACAACAAATGAACCTAATACATAGTCATTTCCCATTAGGAGAAGGAAATAGATCACGCGCTACCTTTGACTGTCAGGTGGATGGATTTTCTGTTGATGTTGTCTTTTGAATGTGCTCACTCATCCTCCTCTCTTCACTCCTATGGAGATCCAACTGATACAATTTAAGAAGTATAGACATTAATATATATAGATTGAATTATGGAATGACATATAACAAAATAACCACTTACTGCAAATAAATAAATAGCATGCTTATCCACAACAACATCACGTTGACGATTTGGAGTGACAAGCACCTGTAGCAATAATCAAGATAGCAATTAAAATACACACAAGTATCATGAAAATTTTCAATAATAGACCATAGAAGAGAAAATATAATGTCAAATTTACTAATCTGTCACATACCTTTGCCAAAGGATTAGAACTGACTACTGCTGCAACAACTCCGTGGTCCATCATTCCACGAACATCGCTAATGCTGCCTAATGTCAACATCTAAAAACGAAAGCAAAAAATATGAATTTTTTTATCACTTCAGGGTAAGTGCATGGATTTCTGACACAATTTTAGCTCTTAAGATGCCACTTTTTTTTTTCTCTGAAATCAGCAAAATCTAATTTGCATGAGAAAATAAAGATAGTTACGCTAAAAATTTCAAGATGCAGCAAGAACAAAAGTTGAAGTGCTTCGAGTCTAGTTTATAAGCTACTAATTTTTTTTGAAATTAATGAAGATTAACGGCCTCAAAAAGGGGGGGGAATAGGTCCTTTTTTATTAAAAAAAATAGCATAGCACCTAAGGGCTCCCCCCTTTTTGATTAACTTTTTTTTAGAATTTCAAAAATCCCAATGGTGAGAAATTAGCTAACACCATGTAGTTTATTCTCGTTCTTTCGGATAATTTTTTTAATGAATATATAATATTTTATGAATATTCAAAGTTGACACATCCTAAAAAGTTGAAATTTGAGCATGCTCCCCCCTAATTTTTTTGAAAACTAATCAAAAATTGATTTTTTTTTCATCATGTGTAGAATGGAGTCTAGTTTCAAACAATGTAATTTGTTTCACGTTTTGATGAACGAGTAAAAATCTATCCTAAAACTAGCACATGTTGGTTTTTGACCAAAAATGGAGGCATTTACAATAGAAGCCATGGATCAAAACCTTAACTAAATCAAAATGATTTTTTTTTATATATTTAGATAGCTAACAGAGAGGTCAATGCTATCACGATTTTTTTTATAAAATTGCATTCAAAGATGTGCAAATGAGACAGGGAGCACAGACAAAAATATGAGGAAATTTGGCAAATCCTATCAATTAAAATGTCCAAAGCAGGTCATTTGGCGAGCACCAAATTTTGCGTGCGCCAAATGTGATGTGTCACTTGGAGAGCACCAAATTTGGTGCTCACCAAATGACCTGCTTTGAACAAAACCTGAATTTACCCTCTCTTTGGTTGAAAATTTTGATAATGCTTAGAGTGCACAATTTATGATCATAGATGGATAGTTGAGGTTTTATCTTTCATACGCTCTCTAACTCGTTACCCTAACTAGATAACTTTTTATCCATCTAAAGTATCTCTCTCTCAGGTCTCACTCCCTCCCACATGACCTAGACTACTCTCTCTCAGTCCAATCCCCTCTCTCAGGTCTCTTTCCCTCCCACCTAGGTAACTAAATAAATCTATCTCACTCCAACCGCCTTTCTCACTCTCTCTCCCCCTTTGGTCTTTTTGTCTCTCTCACTCCATCTACCTCTCTTAGGTCATTATCTTTCTCTCTCTGTCTCTCTCTCTCAAGTCTCTCCCTCCTACCCCCTCTCCCTCTCTTAGGTATCTCACTCACTCCCTCTATCTCTCTCCCATTCCCTCTCTCTCACTCACTTTATCTCTCTCCCTCTCTCTCTCTCTTACTCTCTCTCAGGTATCTCCATCCCCCCTCTCTCTCTCCCACTCCCTATCTCTCACTCCCT
>VDFB02024740.1:0-67242 GCA_007258455.2 Sequoia sempervirens | reverse complement strand
AAAATCAAGCCTTGACTATAGGAAATTTTGTCGCAAAAGGACTAAGGTGACCGACAAACCTAAACTCTAGGGCCCAGTTAAAACAACGACTTGGATGGCATAAGAGGTTACTTAAACAACCGGCTACCGGGAACATCAGGTCAATGCAAATTTAAAACGACCAAGGGTTTTTCAGAGCTTGTAGGCCAATTTTGAAGGTTTTTAACAACATAAAGACCCTCAAACATTTATAAGTAATGTAATAAACCCCTAAACCAAAATTAGTGGGTCCAGCCAAATTTTACATAATTGTAAAAAATGGAACCAAGAAATTTCTTTTGAGGGTCTTACTAGTGGGTCTCTATTGCATCATCATTACGCCACTTGCGCATGGTGAGCATTATCCTCGAATCATCGGGTTGTTTCACCAAGTGCCTTTTATCCACAGTAATGAGTCTTTTGAATTTTCAAATACCTGATGGCACCAGCCATCAAATGAAAAGAAAACCCATCTTTACCTCTGTCAAACACTAATCTACTCGAAGGATTCAATCTCCCTCAATCCTAAACTTCTTCTGCAATACCACAAACAACTTTGGAGTGACTATATTCCTAAGGAACACACAAGTGTCAAGTTGTCTTCAACGCGAGAACTTCTCCTTTGTTTTGCTTTGTTGTCACACAGCAACTCGCATGACATACAGGCCATATCACCGCTATCTATTTTACTTTTCGATTTTGTGGCAAGTGACAAAATATGAGGACAATAGTCAAGACTATATGAAAAGACAATCTTTTCACATTCACTAACCCCTTCATAAGGAATAGGCTCAGAGAAGACATCATTCCTTAGGAACAATGTTCAATCCTCTAGTGTTTTGAGAAAAGAGTGCTCACATATTTGAAACTCTTTCAACTGAATTACACTATAGGTAAGTTTATCAAAACAACACAACTCAGTCACATCATCAAATGCTTCAAGGTTCTAAAAATCAGATTTACACATATCTGGATCACTTTGAATGTCATTATTTTCAGGATTAACATAAACACTTTTATGTGCACTAGAAACTTCATGTCCATTATCACTTGATAGGAATATTGACCTATGTGCTAATGAATTACTATTATTTGAAATTTTCTCATTAGCACATAAATAAGCATCTTTTTTTTTCATCACATAAATTCTTTCCTCATTGGATGAAAGCATGTCCATAATCATATTGTGAAGAGAAGGAACATCAAAAAAGAACTCCATTTCACATTTACTAGCATGAGATCCACCATTGTTTACATCACTTGGCTGCTTTACACATAGACCAATTTTTTTTGCAATATCAACACAATTTGAAAATTCATCAAACTGTTTCACATTATCAATAGGTAATAATATTGATTTGAGATCCATGTTCTTGTCATGATGTATTTTCTGATCATTCAATAATGAAACCCTTTTTTCATTTATGAGTACATCATCATCCTCTTCATGCATAGCTGATACCTCCATATTTGCTTCATATAAATAGTCATAAGCACGTTCATAAGCATCTTCATCATTTCTAGAACTATGTTCAAGATCAACACATTGAACACACACATTATTATCTTCAAAGTGATTGTTGTGTATTGAATCAATATGCTCAAATGATAGAAAACTTGGGCTATACTTCAAGTATTCATCATGTGAAACTTGTTCATTTACTTGTGAACAAGTGATTTCATCATCATTTACATCACTGCATGCTTCATACGAAGAAAAAACCTCTAGCTCCTCCTCATAGGAGCATTCATAATCCTCAAAAGAATAATAAGGTTTACTGTCATCATGATCTTCTTCACAAGAAAACTCATCATTACATAAACTATGCTCATAGTTTTCATAGTGAATGCTTAGATTTTCATCTTCAATATTGTTGGTTCTCCAAATCAACAGATGCAATGAGTCCTAAAGAATAACCACTTTCTTATGTTTAGACTCAAAGATGGATTTGGCCAACTAACAAGATTTAGTGGAAGATTGAAATCTCCTACACTTCTGGCTCTGCAGGACCAAGGTGGGTTTCCTTTCACAATGCCTAAAGACTTACTTTAATTGTGCACTATCATTGCATTTTATAGCAGATAATTTCCGATGAAAATATACCAAGGAAAGTATTGACAACTTCAAATCTGGTTGTATTCTTGGTATTTCAACACTCACTCAGCAATTGGAAAGCAAAATCCTATACCAAACCTAAACCCAACAACATAAATTGAAATGATTTTGAATTTAAATTTGTTTTTGAGATGCATTAAGTTGAATGACAAATCAGTGCCTAATTATGGGCCATGGAGTCAAATACATAATCATAAAGATAATTTCATCAACAAATAGACCTCAACCAATGGATTCAAATTGCTAATGCATTACACCAACAAGTCCACTCCCGTTGTCAATCAAATTCTTCTTATAGATCCACCTTGCACACTTGAAATCACAATTATCTACTCAAAGTAATTTAACCATTTCCCATGAACAAATAATACAATCTCAGGGAAATTTAGATGACAAATTTTAAATACTTTGTATTATTGAATTCATATGACTTAAAATGTACAAATCTGGAGACAATTTGATGGCATTCATGCTTTGCTTGCACAAACTTATTGATGTTCACTCATGAAACCAAAATATTACAATTACATGCTCAATTGATGGCTCATTCTCAGCATTTCTCTATCTAACAAACCCATACAGAAATTCAAAACCCTTTACAATGAGAGAAGAAGAGAATAAGAAGAAAACAGAAGAATCCCTAAAGTTAATCTGATGATGACACATGGTAGCTTCCTTCTTCAATTCAAAATCTGGAATCTCCATTTGTTTTCCCTCCTTATTTGCAACAGAAAACTCTTCTTCTCGTGTAAATTTGCACCATTTTTACCCTGCAATTGAAAAATAGCTCCTCTCATGAAAATGCTTTTACTCTACCCTTGTTTTGCATTTTTATCTCTTCTCCTATTTTGCTGCATATTTCACATTCAGCAAAATAAAATATTCCCATTCTACTCTTGCATTTCACCATTTACTTTCAGTTCAAATATTTTCCCTATGCCCTTTCACTTTTCACTTGTAACATTCCAAAAGGTAAATAATTTTAAAAGAACACTTACGGGGCAAAAATAATTTTACCCATGCCTTTTAAAATACTTTCCCAGCAATAGTTTAAGTTGTATTCGGGCAATAAAGATATTTTACCTTTAACCCATGAAGTTTCACCTTAATAATTTCTTCCCAACTGAAACTTTTAATGTCATATTGTGAAAATTTTAAAATCATGCATCGGGCTATCAATACTTACCCGTGCTAAATAAAGTGAAAAGCCCATAAAATATTTACTAGGAAATATTTAGAAGCTTTCATTTTGAAAATGATGGAGGCATTTTAAATTTTATCGGGCACATTTAATTTTCTAAATATTTCGTCCTTTAGAATGTGATGGCCTTTGAATATTTTATCGAGCTCTTTTAAAACCATTACCTGTGCAATCAATTCTTTCACGAGCCCCAGTTTTTCCTTTCAGCACATCGCGCATCGCTAGTCCATTTCGGAAATGGAAAAACCAACTAACGGTGCCTGATGAGAATGAAGTAGCATCGCCCATCGCTAATTGCAAAGGAAATAAGCAATCCAAACCTGTGATGAGCGATCAACGGTGGGGATTTAGTTGCATCTCATGTTCATTGTCCACCTTTGATCATTTCCTTCTTTTCCCTACCTCGAATCTACAACTCCTCCATCAATCATGGTGGCTATTGTAGCAGTACTAAAACTCCACTTGCAGCATCAAATCACCCATGAGCACCATTAAAAACATTTCACATATTGTTTGGTTGTGAAAAAAGATTTTTGGGCATTTTCACCTTCACATGCAATAAAAATGCTCAAAATACAATGGAAAATGTTATCCAGGCATTGAAAACACTTGTTGGGTCAATACTATCAATTGTTGGGAACCAAAGTTGCTCAAAATAGCACTGAAATAGCCATTACAGCATGAGAAATTACTGCTGCAAACTTTTAGGCGTGAATACCATTATCCTCTACTCCTCAAGGCTTTTTTTACCGTTAAGGCTTTTATTCATTTATCTAGTTGTGTAAAAACACTTTACCTGTGCATTTTCATTCAATTTACCTTCACATACCTTTTCTCACCATTAAAATATCCCTTCAAATAAAAATATCAAACCATCTGTACAAACATCGGGCATCGTGGGAGAAAAAGAAAAAGGAAACATCAACTGGTGATGACGATTGAAAACAAGTTCATCTCTCATGGCCAGTTGTTTATTGGAATGGAGAAGCCTTCCCACGACAGGCGATGGATCATCGTCGATTGTTTATTGGAATGCAAAAGCCTTCCCGCATAGGCGATGGAGACTTGTCGTACCTTGGAAACTCTGCCAATAAACATTAAATGAATTTTCCAAATGAAGAATGTATGGCTGGAAACATTGCATTGCCCAAAATGTTTCTCCATTTGCATTTCAAATTGGCGATGGGCGATGAATTTGTTGTGCAATTGTGAAAGTTGTGAAAGCCGTATTTGAGCCAATCAAAAGCAAGAATTAAATTTGCTTGTCCTCCAAAATATTTGAAGATTTATTTTATGCTTGCCCTAAATTCCTCTTTATAGTCTTTGTTTGTTGTTCAACAGCTATTTGTCAGTTGTTTCTGGCATGGCTTGTTTGGCCTATTTTGTCCAGCCCTTGTGGCTCCTATTTGTTTTTCTCCTAGTTCATGTTCTGGTTTGAACTAGCTTCCTTTTCACCCTATGGACTTTCTATGTGAAGGGTATAGCACCCTGTAAATGCTGCTTACTTTATCAAAAACATTTGAACTTTAGAAAAATTTGTGACTTTTAATTACATATGTCGACTATTTGAAGAAAATTCACTGTGGGAAAACCAAGACATCTGGAGTCATAAAAACTTGTGTAGGATCATAATCAATTATTTGGAGAAAACCCATTTCCTAAAAAATTTGCCATCCCTTAAAATTCAGATACCTCCTTTGCAAACTGGCCCCCGGGACGTGTTTACCACACCCAAAATGCATTAAAATAATGCATCAAATGACCTATGTTATTGATGAAAATGGAGCTATAGAGGTTTTAGACCAAAACAAAAAATGGGTTGTCATTAGAGTTGCAAAATTTGACACTTTCTGGAACACCATTTTTGGCCATGTCGCGATTAGAAAGTAATTAAATAACCCATTAGAACTTATCCTGGAGGGGCGAAATTGAACAGGTGTGTAGAAATTTGACCCAAGAATGCAATGTAACAAACAACTTGGAAAAAGGGATCTTGAGGTGAAATATATTAATTGACAAATTTTCCCAATCAGACATTTTTGTAACTGCACCTGTTCAAAACCAATCAGGGCTCACCAAGTCACTGCTTCAAGAAATATCAAATCACCTTCTGAGAGGCTGCCACTAGAAACATAAGCTCATTTAGGTACACTAAACATGTGTGCAAGAGGGATTTCCTTGAATCATCAATCTTCACGAGATATTAGGGGTCAAAGTTGACCACCTTGAAACATGTTAGAAATGCAGATGTAAAATCAGAACAAACTACATTTGCTTTTGATCTCAAAACAATATCAAATTTGATCATGAAGCTCTGAAATTGGACTAGGGAGCACATGAATGTAGGAAGAATGGAGAACAACAATCCATTTGTCTTGACAATCATCCAGTTGTGAAATATTAGCTCGAATAGGTCACTTCGCAGAATAGAGAGTTTGCAAATAGCAAAAAAGTGCCAAAACCCTCTAGCTTTGCTTTTCAAAACCCTGTCAAAACTCATCATAGGGAGCTGAAAATTGACATGCATGTTCACATATGTCACATGAGAGTTTTGACCAACGAGTTTTGCATGAAAATCAACTGGCTCTGAATTATGACCCTCCAAAGTAGGTCACTTGGGCAAATTTTTCAGGGGCACTTCTAAGTGTGCAAAGGCAAAATTTTCAAGATGGGCACTTCAAATTTGCAAAATTTGAAGGTTCCACTAGTGGCTCCGATTGGGGATGTATGCCCCCTGCGGGCATAGCAAGATTCCAGATCTCTGGAGAGTAGACCAAGTGTTGAGTCCATTGGGTGCTCTCAAACTACTCCTTTATTCAACCTCCTTTTTTCAACTTCACTTGGTGACCCCAGGCCACCAAATGAAAAAGGGGAGTCAATTTTTACCTCTGTCAAACACCAATCTGTTAAAAGAGTTGATCTCCCTCAACCTATGCTTGTCTCTAACACCATAACAACATGAGTGACTGTATTTCTACAAACACAAGTGGAAACTTGCTCTCTGTTTGGCTTCGTTGTCACATGGCAACCAAATAACATAAACCACATCACTTCCATTCTTTTCATTTTCTAAGTTTGTATCAAGTGACAACATTTGAGGATAGTGATCAAGACCACTCAAAAATATGATCACATTTCACCGAAGCCAATCTGAAAATATCACTACAATATGCCTGATTAAACATGTTGGCATCTCCCAATAGTCCATCACATACAATATTATCAACATTATCATGCATCTAGAAATCATACAAACTCTTAAAATACTATCATGTGGCAACAACTTATCATGTTCATCAAATAAATCACTCTCAAGCTGAAAACAACATGCTTCAATGTTTTGCACATTGCCACACTTTGTGAAAACTCCTCCCAACTGACAAAAGTAGCACTCACATTCTGCCACATGGCTTGTACTATTAAGCTCATTCTGATTACTAGTTTGAATATCTAAGGTAAAACTATCACAAGAACTTACCAAAAAATCTTGTACATCATGCAAACTATCTTCGAGTGTATTTAAAGAGATACACTCATACATTGGCACACTTTGTACTTGTTCTCCATCATGCTGATATATAGAATCATCAAGGATTCTTGAATCGTCTTCATCTTCACTCACTTTGTTATCCTCTAAACATAACATATCAACATCTTCAGCATCCCAAGCTTGAAGCAATTTTGGTTCAAAAAAATAACTTGATTTTACCTTGAAATCAACATTCACATCCACATGAAAAGACTCATGACTGGGCTCATCTGAATCAGCAAACATACACTTGTCTAAATTTGCATTAAGATTCTCAAGGCTTGGCTCATTGGATACACAAAACTCATAGTCGTCTGTTGTTTCTAATTCATCCAAACATATTTCTAAACTTGTATCAGTATCATACTTTCATACTCATCATACAATGCATCATTACAATTAAATTGTTGCTTGTCTTCACCCACATCATCGTCATCTTGACCAACTGGTTCATAACTAGGAGGAAAATCAAAAACACATGCATCATACCTTGAATCTTGAAGACCATCATCACTATCAAAATCAATATAGGTAACACAACAACTGAGGATTATTCTCATATGTACTTTTCTCATGTTTAGTGGTCAACAAATTTAAAATTTGTTCACTGCTCAATAGATCATTGTTCTGATCCATTCTCTCAACCACTTCCTCTCCTTGACCTTCACTAGAATTGCATGCATTATCAAATTGCAAATTAGGATATATCATGGTGTCATCATCATCAAAATCTAAAAACTCAATGGACTGATCATAATCAAGATCTCCCCAATCATAAGAAATTTAATTAGCAACAACCTTGTCAATAGTATGGTCACAATTCATCAAAGAGAAAGATTTGTACACTTGCTCATTCTTATTTATGGGTTGTCATGGAAGCAATCTACATCTTTTTGTATTTGATTGGGTCTCATCATTGAGTTTGTCATTCACATCCTCTTGAGGGTAGACACAAACATTTTTATTGTCATGAACATCAATATTAGACATTGCAGCACTCTTAACTTCTTCCTTCTCAAGTGTGCACTTGGTTGTGTTCAAAACTAAAGACATCTGATCATTTGCATTCACACAGTTGCTAGTTTCATCAACATGTTTACTCACAATTGAAGACAGCAGACTTTGCACATATTCATTCCTCATTTTTTCCAAATTATCTACAACTATGTACGCCATCTACATCCTCAATATTCTATAATCCTTTAACAATGCACTAGACCCCTCCTCATTTAAAGCTTCAAAATACATATGAATACAATTTGGAGTACTAGGTCTGAAATTTTTAGGGATTAGTGAATGAACAACAGAAAATATGTGACTGAAATCAATGCTTGACTCTTCATCTTATCTTTTAATCTCTCTTAACCTTATGACAAGGTTGGAAGGTTCTTTTTCAAATTCTTCTCTATAAGCATCCATTAACTTATCCCAGCAAGGAAAGGATTTCTCAGGAAAGCTCAAGTACCAATCCCTAGCTCTAGCTTCAAGAGATCTGACAAAAAATATCATCCACATATCCTAATCTCTAAATGAAAGTTTCTCCATGAAGCTAGAAAAACTTTGGACATGTGCATCTCCTTCATTTACATTGTATCCCTCAAATCTAGGCATTTGTTTATAGACTTGGGTTGGCATACTTTCAACCTTGTAATCAACCCATGACAAGTCTAATTGGTTATACAATGGATCAAAAGAGTTGACAAAAGGTACATTAACTTGACAAGTAGATGTAGTATGGTTATCTTTTAACTAGGGTCGTAGAGACCTCATCCTTTCATCCATCTTTTAATTTTCCTCTCAAACACAACTTTCCATTCCCGACTTATCTTAGGTTTGTGCACTCTTGGGTTCATGCACTTTGTAGTATCAAATGTTTGAGGATTATCAAACTTTTGAAGCTTCTTGACAATTTGTATTAAGGTGTCTAATGGTATGGCTATTTTATCTTGATGATCCATAGATATTTGCAAATTTGGGTTTAACTAATTGTGCATAATCTTAACCATAACCAAATGAAGGATTACTAGGATAACTGCCAATATGATGGTAACCTGGGCTTGAAACATATGATAATACAAATGGAAGGAAAGCCCTAGGATATACAAATTCATTCTAACCATCCATAATAGAAAATTCGTGGACAATTAGACAAATACTTTAAATGCAACAGCAATTGCATTCAATACAATAGATCCAACAAATGAGAGTATGCAAAGAACCATGTACCTTCACATCTCCAACTGCTGCAACTTTGAATAGAGAATTTTCAAGTCATAATAATAAACAGCAGCCCTTCACGAGCATAAATTGTAGAGCAAAGTCACCACCTCTTCAACAAGAGGAAAACCTTTGAAGCAATGATATCTTCATCAATGAAAATAAAATCCTTGAGTTCTTCCAGTAGAGTCACCTCAATGTTTTGAATTTGGGCTGCTACACATCAATTTGCAGATCTGGAACTTCTTCAACATCTGAACCAGTCATTCATTCTTTTGACTCTTTCCAAATGGATTTCAACAAATTTGCACCAAAGATTCTAGGACAGAATTAACAAAATAATTCACTTCTCCCCAACGAAATCGCCATTTTGTTGGTTCTCCAAATCAACAAATGCAATAATTCCTAAAGAATAGCCACTTTCTTATGTTTAGACTCAAAGATGGATTTGGCCAACTAACGAGATTCAGTCAAATACTAAAATCTCCTACACTTCAGCATTAGGATAAGGTGGGTTTCCTTCACAATGCCTAAAGACTTACTTCAATTGTGCACTAACATTGCATTTATAGCGGATAATTCCCAATGAAAATATACCAGAAAGTATTAACTGGAATTTGGATTTATAATCTTAAGTATTTAACACTCACCAACAATTGGAGTAAGATCCTACAAGCCTAAACCCAATAATGAAATTGATATGATTTTGAGTTAATTTGTTTTGAATTCATTAAATTTGAATGATGATTGCTAATTAAGGCCGACAGGTCAAATATAATCATAAAGAACAATTTTCATCAATAAATAGACCTCAACTAAATGGTTTAAAGAACAATGCATTTACCAACAATACACTCCTGTTGTCAATCAAATTCTTCTTATCAGATCCAACCTGCACAGTTGAAATCACAATTATCTGCTCAAAGTAATTTAACCATTTCATTGAAACAAAACCATGAACAAAAAAAACAATCTCAGGAAATTTGAGATGACAAAATCAAAAATACTTTGTATTATTGAACTCATATGACTTAAAATGTATACATATTTATGAACAATTTATTAGGCATTCATGCTTTGCTTACTAAGCCGACTAATGTTCACTCAATCAAATATTACAATTACAACTTACATACTCAATTCATGACTCAAACTCAGACTTTCTCTATCTACCCAACCCATACAGAAATTTAGAACCCTTTACAATGAGAGAAGAAGAATAAGAAAACAAAGAAGCCCTAAGTTAATGCAGTGACAACACCATGGAAACTTCAACACTTCAATCACAGATCGGAATCACCCAAGTCTCGTTGTTTCCCTCCTATTTACAATAGAAAACTCTTCTTCTTGTGTAATTCTATTTACCCTCTGATTCAAAAAAATAACTCCTCTCATGAATTTTTTTTACTACGCCCTTGTGCATTTTATCTTTGCTCCCTGTTTTGTTGCATATTTCATTCAACAAAATAAAATATTCCATTGCTTATGCATTTCACCCATTCTTTAATTGAAATATTTTACAACTGTATCCTTTGCTTTTCACTTATGGCATTCCAAGGTAAATAATTTAAAAAGAACACTTACAGGGCAAAATAATTTTGTATTTAAAATATAAGCCCAGCTGTGTCGGGCAATAAAGATATTTTAACTTTAACAATGAACTTTCATAATAATTTCTTCCCAATTGAAACTTTTAATTTCATATTGTGAAAAGTTTAAAATCATACATCAGACTGTTAAATACTTACATGCTAAATAAAAGTGAACAGCCCATAAAATATTCTTGGGCAATATTCATTTCTCCTTTCCTTTGAAAATGATGAGCATTTTAAATTTTTATTGGGCACATTAATTTTTAGATGTTTGGTCATTAGAATGTGATGGCGCTGGATATTTTATCGGTCTCTTTTAAAACCATTAGCGGGTGCATTTCAATTTCTCCGCGGACTCCCTTTCCTTTCAGCACATTGTGCATGTTGGTTCATTTGAAGCGGAAAAACCAAGCATAGTGCTGGAGTAAGATAAATGTATCACCGTCGTTGATTGCGAAAAGGCAAAACAGTCAAACCCAGTGATGGCAATCAATAGTAAAGTTTGGCTGCATCTCATATTCATTGTCACCGGATTGGTCCTTTCCTTCTTTTCCTAAGCTCGAGATCTACAACTCCTCCAATGATCATGGTGGCTACTGTAGCAGTACTAAAACTCCACTTGCAGCATCAAATCACCCATGAGCACCATTAAAAATATTGCACATATTGTTTGGTTGTGAAAAAAGATTTATGGGCATTTTCACCTTCACAGGCAATAAAAATGCTCAAAATACAATGGAAAATGTTATCCAGGCATTGAAAACACTTGCTTGGGTCAATACTATCAATTGTTGGGAATCAAATTTGCTCAAAATAGCACTAAAATAGTCATTACAGCATGAGAAATTATTGTTGCAAACTTTTAGGCGTGAATACCATTATCCTCTACTCCTCAAGGCTTTGTTTTTACCGTGAAGGCTTTTATTCATTTATCTGGTTGTGTAAAAACACTTTCCCTGTGCATTTTCATTCAATTTACCTTCACATACCTTTTCTCACCATTAAAATATCCCTTCAAATAAAAATATCAAACCATTTGTACAAACATCAGGCATCGGGAGCAAAAGAAACAAGCAAAGCGATAAACAACATCGCTCATGACCGGTTGTTTATTGGAATGGAGAAGTCAGGCGATGGATTATCATCGGTTGTTTAATTGAATGGAGAAGCCTTCCCACGAGCGATGGAGACTTGTCGTACCTTGGAAACTTTGCCAATAAACATTAAATGAATCTGCCAAATGAAGAATTTATGGCTAGAAAAATTGCATCGCCGAAGTGTTTCTCCATTTGCATTTCAAACTGGTGACGGGCGATGAATTTGTCGTGCAACTGTGAAAGTCGTGAAAGCTATATTTGAGCCAATCAAAAGCAAGAATTAAACATGCTTGTCCTCCAAAATATTTGAAGATGTATTTTATGCTTGCCCTAAATGCTATTCAAAATATTTTAAATGTTAACATTTAAACTTTAGAAAAATTTGTGACTTTTAATTACGTATGCTGGCCATTTGAAGAAAATTCACTACGGGTTTAACCGAGACACCTGGAGTCATGAAAACTTACATAGGATCATAATCAATTATTTAGAGAAAACCCATTTCCTCAAATTTTTCCCAACCCTTAAAATTCAGGTACCTCCTTTGTAAACTAGCCCCAAGGACGTATTTACCACACCCAAAATGCATTAAAATAATACATCAAATGACCTCCATTCTTGATTAAAATCGAGTTGTAGAGGTTTTAGACCAAAACAAGAAATGGGTTATCATTAGAATTGCAAAATTTAACACTTTCTGGAACACCATATTTAGCCATGTCGCAATCAGAAAGCAATTAAATAACCCATCAGAACTTATCCTGGAGGTGCGAAATTGAACAAACATGTAGAAATTTGACCCAAGAATGCAATGCAATAAATAGCTCAGCAAAAGGGATCCTGAGGTGAAAGATATTAATTGACAAAGTTTCCCAATCAAACATTTCTGCAATTGCACTTGTTCAAAATCAATCAGGACTCACCAAGTCACTGCTTCAAAGAAATATCAAATCACCTTCTGAGAGGCTTCCACTGGAAACATAAGCTCATTTAGGTACATTTAGCACGTGTGCAAGAGATATTTCCTTGAATCATCAATCTTCACGAGATATTAGGGGTCAAAGTTGACCACCTTGAAACATGTCAAAAATGTAGATGTAAAGGAGTATATTATTGTGGGCCATCGTTGGGGCTTGGATAAGTATTTATTTTATAGCAATCACTAATCCCATATGATATTTTTAAGCAATTAATGTTTAGTAATAAATTTGTTGTGTATTGGTAAACATTGAACGCCAAAGCTTATGTGGGATACCATAATATTTTGCTCACTCGAAATAAAAATTTATCATGCATAAGTGTGTAAGGTAAATGTGAGAATGTGTTAATGGGTTGAAGAAACGTGTGAGACCCACATGTGTACTCAGGAAAAAAAATTATTATTTTTATTAGGTGAGTAGGGATTTTGAAAGGGCTCAGACCCTTGTACAAAGAGAAAGATAAAGTGATAAGCCTAGCAATACACTAAAAGACCATGAAGATCAACTACAAAACTAAAAAAGATAAATAATTACAAAACCTTACAAAAACTAGTCCTAAAATTAGGGTGGTGTAAAAAATTGTTCCAAGGATTTTTATTTACCACACTACAAGGATCCTTCTCCAGAAGACATTTTTTCATGTTACAAGGAATGTTAATAAGACTATAGGGAGAACCCTCATCCAACTTTGAAACTTTAAAATAGGTTTACATTGTAGAACAAATAATAGGAGAATTCCCCCTATTATCCACCTTTTGCATCTCCTTAATAGTAGTGTACGACCCCTCATTAATAGAAGGCATCTATTCCTTTTTCCTCCAATCAAAATGGTTTTTCTTGTTGCTCAAGCAATTAACATTAGCATGATTCATGAATATAATGGAGAGCGGGAAGAGTGGTGGGAGTGGGGGTTTGAATTCTTCAGAGGGAGTGGGAGTTGGAGACTCTGATCCAGATGATGATGTAGATGGATGGTTTCTGGTTTTCAGCTACTTTGCCGTTCGCAGGAAGTTGGGTTTCTGGGTTGCAGTTGGTTGCATGGATGGTGTTGTTGGTTTGCTTCTCTGCTTTTTGTTGGCTACTTCTACTGCTTTTGGGTTGTGGGAAAGCCCTGGTGTGTGATTTGGGCTCCTTGCAGGGGTTTTATCAGTGGTTTGGTCTATCTTTAGCTCTGACTAGCGTGTTAGGATAGATGGTGTGCTTCTTATTTTGGCTTGGTCCCCGAATCTTCTATGTATTTCCCCTTTCCCTCCTGGGATTTTTCTATTTTTTGTTGCAGCTTGTTGTCTTATAGGTTTCAACTACATTTTGTGTTGTTGGGTTGTGGTTGGTTGCTTGGGTGGGGTTGCTACTTGGCTTCCTCACATTTTGTTGGCTGCTTGTGCTTCTTTTGGGCTGCAGATTAGCCTTGTTGGCAGGTTTTTTGGGCCCTTGTAGGGGTTTTGTCAGTGGAATGGTCTATCTTTAGCTTTGACCGGTGTGTTGGGGCGGATCGGGTGCTTCTTGTGTTGGCCTTTTCACTATTTTTTCTCTGCTTTGTTCCCCCTTTCCCCCTTGGGTTTTCTCTGTTGCATGTCGCGGTTGACAAGCTATGGGGTTTTTGCTACTTTGTCCATGGTTGGATGTTGGATTCTCTAAGGTGTTGGGGTGCGACTACTTGTGTTGGTGTTGTTGGTTTTCTTCCTCATGTTTTGTTGGCTGCTCGGGTTGCTTTTGGGCTACAAGAAAGCCTTGTTGATGTGTGCTTTGAATCCCTTATGGGGGTTTTGTCATTGGAATGGTCTATTTTTAGCTCTAACTGGCGTGTTGGGGTGGATGGTATGCTTCTTGTTTTGGATTTTTCTCTGACTCTTCTTTGCAATGTTTCCCCTTGCCCTCCTGGGCTCTCTTTGCAACATTTCATGGATTGCAGGCTATTGTATTTAGACTACTTTTCTAATGACTGGCTATTGGGTTCTCTATTAACCCAGTATTCTCTATGGTTTATGGAAGTTGTTGTGGTCTCCTTTGTGGTTATGAAGCTTATGAGGAAAAAAGAGGAAATTATTATTTATTGGAAGAAGGCTTTCTATGTTTTTCAATTAATGATCTATGTTCTGATTAGTACTAGCTTATTGGTGGCTAGGATTTTGCTACTTAAGATAGTTGATGTTGTTGTTGAGCGTTTACAATGGTTTATTTTGAAGGCTCAATCATGGTCGTGTTTAATGTTGATGGTTTTTTCTTCTTTCAAGCTCCATTATCTTACCAGGGCAAAGGAGGATGCGATTGTCCTTTCTATCAGAGTTCTTTCTTTCTTCCAGGTTCTACAAATGGTGTCTTCTATGGAGGTGAAAACTATTCCTTTTGAGGTGGAGCCCTCTCCTTTAGAGGTGGAGTTGGTTGTTATAGACTTGGTCGGAAGTTCTCTTCTTTACTGCTTGTTTCTATTGAGGTGGAACTCATGTGCAAGAGAGGGTGGGCTTTGGTGGTAAGGATTTCTTTTTTTTTCCTCTCCATTAGAGGGGAGCCCTCTCCTATTGAGGAGGAGAATGGGTTGGCTTTTCATGTGGGATGGAGCTACAAGGAGGTGGATGGTTATTAGTATTTTGTTGTTCTCTCTAGCTTCCCTATTGAGGTGGGAAGTCTGGATTTGTTCGGCTCATTGTTGCTATTACTGAGCAGAGAGTTTGTTGCAACCTGGTTGCATTGTTTCCTGACTAGTTCAGGTGGTTTCTGTCGTCAAAACCTTGTTGTTAGGGTTTAAGGTTCCTTATCTTCTTGTTAGCTATTTTTAGCCTATGTTGTCATGTTGATCTCTGATGGCTACTATTGTTTGGATGTCGATGATTTGTTTATTTTTATGTTCGTAGCTTGCTTGCTTTGGATAGGGTTTCAAATCTCTTCAAAACCATATGTACTAGGTTTTGGGGCCCCATCAAAACTTGTTTTACCCTTAATAATCAAAAACATTAGCATGACTCACTTTACCACAAGAATGGAAAATAACAAGAGAGTCTTCAAATTCATTTTTTTGTACCCAATTGTCATATTTTGATGATAAGGTAATCTAAGTAGGGAGAACCGTGTTCTTTTCCACAAACACAAAAAATTGAGCAAACAAAAAATGATTCCTAAATTTATTGATCGAACAAGTAAGACAATATTATCTAGAATAATTAGCAATGATCATAAAAAGCTTTTCATCATAATACTCTAATGGAAGCCATAGAAAACGAACCCAAACAGGGAACTTGAAGATGGAATCATTCATTAGGCTGAATCCACAAACCAATTCTTAAGAAAAAATCCATTCGTCCCTAGAAACCAAGGGCCTTCCAAAAGAATCCTTGAGCAATCATTCATATTAGAAAAGGAGAAAAGAAAAAAAACAACATTGCAGTTACCTCAACCTATCATCTTAGCTTCCAATTCCTAAGAAACCATCTTCGAATGGTATCAATATTGGAATGATTTTTAAATAATCTCCCTACAAGATAATTTATAAGCTAGTATGATGACTCAAAAATAAGAGAATCAGGAATATCAATCTAAATTTCCATTATGCTTCAACCTCAATAGCAACCCTAGGGTATTCCTCCTTACCAAGACTCCCATTATTCACCTCACAAGCATCTACCTGTTGCCTTGGAACATCAGAATACTTCAACCCAAAAGCTTTCATCTCACAAAGTTCCTCAAAAAACCTAAGGGTGATAAAAGGAACAAGAGATGAAGAAATAGGAATAGCGGGAGAAGAAGAAATAGAAACCATACCATCACTCCCCTTAACAATTGGAGGGAGAAGAAAACCTTTTCTGAGACTAAAAAAGGGAACGCCATTTTTTGTTTCTATCACAATCTTCCCATTTACCTCACACCCCTTCACTTTCAAATGAGCCTTAAATAGAATGCCAAGAATAATTTTGTCCTCCTCTTCAACATATTTTCTTGTTCAGAGAAAACAACAGAGAAAAATTATGTGTTTTTTTTGTGAGAAAAGTAAAATTATTCCTTTGAAGTTATATTTTACCTATGAAGTTTTTTTATTCTCTCTTAGTAGTGGATATGTTTGTGTGAGAAAGTGAAGTAGGAAGCTAGTAGTATTGATTTTGGGAAAATTAGATATTCACTTTTGTTACTTAGTTGGAGCAAAATTATCTATTTTTCGAGCCTAATATCAAATAATTATTATTTAGAGTTTAAATGAATGAGAAGCAAGAAATAAATGTAGTTAGTAGATCTAATTATCTTTTTCTTTGCAAATTAGGACAATGGTATAATTTAAGATAATTTTTTTAACTAGGTATGCAATTTAATAAAATGTATTCAATATATATGTAGGTTTTTCTTAGAAAAAAGAGTCAATATTTGAGCCAAATATAGTTCTCTTGGCTGAATTTGTCTAGTGTCCACTATTTTTTATTTGTTCTAAGATATCAAATTTTAAGTTCAATTCCCTAAATAGTTTTTAATTATTTGGTTTGTGAATCTAGAGAAGTTAATTGTAAATAGAATTCCTCTCTATAATCTAAAAGTTTACATAGGTGTCTAATTATTTCAAGGGATTTGAAAAATATCTAGGACTGTACATTTACTATTTTTGGCAATTCTATTTAATATAGTATTATAGTAGTTGTAAAACATATCCATTAATATGATATGGGATTGTCTATTCATCTTTAGATTTATAATATTTTTTGTTCATGTGAAGTTTTTGAGTCTTTGAATTATATTAAGTGAAAGTGCAACAAGATTGATGGAATATCATATGCATTTTTAGATTTAGTAACATTCATTCCCATTATTGTAGGGTTTGATTATTTTTCCCATGGACCAAAACACCAATCCTATTCATATCCATTTCATAAATATTTAAAATGATAAATCATCTATCCATTATTCTGATAAATCATTCATAATGTAAGTTTAGTAATATGCATAAACTCAACACATGTCTTTGCTACATCTATTAAGAGCCTACACTTGTGAATTATTCATGGTCTAAAGGACCAATATACCAAGTATTAAGGATACTTAGTGATATATTTTTTATTAACTAAGTATTTCCTCATCTTGTTCATGCTTTTGAAAACTCTTAAGAAACAACTCTTGTTATTGTTTATGTTATGATACTTTAAATCATCAGGGATGATGATTCTTATGGGGGAGGATATGTTACACCCCAATGTTAATTTACCAAATTAATTTAACCTTTATGTTTAAATATAGTTTTAATGCATGATTATGTCATGATGGTATTTGATGGTTGAATGAAATGTATGTATATGCAATGTGATGAAAGCTACTTTTGAATGCTTATATGGTGTTTAATCTATACTATGATTATGCTTTGTATGTTATCAACTAACTACAAATATGTTGCTCTAAGTTAAATGCAAGAAATTTTGAACCCTCTAAAGGGGAAGGGAGAGTATCACCCAGGAGAGGAGTTGGTATTTGGAACGCTTGGTATTGCTATCTGAGTAGACGCACACACTCACTCACTTAGGTTAATTGGAACTTCATCAAGTTAGTTCGAGTATCTTTTGGTAAGTCTTAAACCTAAGTTGATAGGTTAAGTGTTCTTAGGGAAAATAATGCCTTATTGTTATAGATCCTCTTTGACTGTCAAATTAAACTATTTGCAAATAACTATCATGTATAACGTATATAATGTGTATAGTCTATTTGATTAGTATATATGAATATATATGTGTAATTTATATATATAGGAGATAATGCATATAAATGTATCTATATGCATATATGAATATACATAGATATGATTTAATATTTATGTATATTCATACGTACATATGTATATGTGTATGTAGATAATAAATAAAATGTATATATATGTGTGTGTATATATATATTGTCATATATATAAAAATATAATATATTTTAATTGGTTTAAAAAGCCATATTAAATGGTTATTGTAAATATTAAAACAAACACAAAAATGGAATAAAATAGACAAACAAAGAACAAAATACGAGACACAAATTTATAGTGGTTCGGATATTTCCTATGTCCACTCTCAAGCAGGGAATAATTCTATTATCAATCACCAATTCATTGTACAATACATGATCAGCCACATATATATACAAGGCTAGGAGAATATGAACGGTCATGTGACCGTTGGGCTTCACATCCCAACAATCTCTCCCATTAAGTCCAACTGGCACAACCATGCATTGTCATCCCCTGCATTTCCATATTGTTTTCACATCGCAACCAGGCTGAAAGTTTTCAAGTTTGCCAAATATTGTTCACAAACACTGCGAATCAATCTTCTCCATGCCAAATCAGAGTCAACAATTTGCTGCATTTGGACCATCTCATTTTCAATAATCTGGTTTTGCACCATCAACAGCTCCGGCTTCAGATGCTTTTGTTCTTCCTGCATCTCAGGCCTGTTAGTATTGCTCTAGTCTTGCCATATATACCAAACTCCAGGTGTATCTCCAAGCTCTTCCGCTATAACCTCCAAAACTTGACATCTAACATCTCTTGCATCAACAAGTGCCTCAATTTGAAGCTCCAGTTGTCCTAAAAATTTGGTCGTCGGCTCATGCCCTATGCCAAAAAACATCCCCGACACTTCCAAGGACCTGTCCATCAAATTCATCCAGCTAAACAAACCCTTCTCATTGCGTGGAACTGGACCGGTAATCTCTTCAGACAATTGAAATCTGTTAGGAACATCTATTTTATGAATTTCATCATCTTTAGTTGTCATGAAATTTTCTGCCAAAATGCTTGGCACAAACTCATCCTCAAGTCTCCTTGCACCTTCGTCATCATCAAGCATTCCTAAACCATCAAATAGTTCTGCCGCCCTTTCTCCCCTCATCACAGACTGTACCCATCTTGAGAGAGAGATGCCTTCATCATTGAGAGATGCTTGGGTTGCACTCAATTCATAGCCAGAATGTGCAAAAGGAGGATATCCACCTCTACCTCCAGAGTTAGGGCCGTATCTATTGTCCATCCTAACCCAATAGCTACCTACAGGACTTGAATTATAACCAATACTAAAGTTGTTCCCTCGATTTCCACCTGAACCAAATCCACCAATAGGAAACCGAGTAGGGCTAGGAGAAAGCTCTTTAGCCTTCTCGTCTATGGCTTCATCTGTGACCAACTTTCCATTCATCACAGCCAGCTTGGGCTCTTCGGTTTCCACAGCAGCGGCAGGCACGTCAGGCTCTTCTATGTTGGTTTCATCAAAATTCCCCTATGCACCAACAGAACTGTTGCAGAAAAAGGGAGCAGCCCCATTGCAGACCGCACAGGCCGAGATGCCCTTGTTCCAATAGCCATTGTCGATGATGCAGTCCCCAGGCTGCTTCCCTTCCTCCTCTTCTTGCTCATAAGCCGTTCTCAACTGCCGCAAAGCCCTTGCATGGCCGCCGAACTTGTTAGAATTGGAAGGAGATTGGCTGGGAATGAAGCGGTCGCTGTAGTAATTCCTGGAAGGGGATGGAGTGCTCACCATGTGACCGCTAGCTTTTCCTATGTTCACAAAATGCGTGCTATGAGACATTCCTGGTGGGAGATGCAGCAATCTACGTTTCTTTGCATTCAATTCCTCCATTGCCTCCACAAGAATCTTATGGTCATTAGGGTTTTCATTCTCTCTTGCAACCCCAACGTCTTCTTTAGTTTGAACATCTACTGCAACTGTGGGAGCTCTTCCCACATTATCTATTGCAACCTCCTTACAAACCATCTGCAGAGAATCCGTAACACCGCAGGTTAAAAAATCTCCAGCCAAAGCTCTACAATCTTTATTCGCATGCCTCTTCTTCCTTCTACTACCATCATCAACTGAATGGATTTTATCTGTAGTAAGGCCTACATCAAACAGATTGAAACTCCCCTCAACCTCTCTAGACTTGCAATCACCTACAACTGCATCAATATCATCAACCAACATCTTGTTCAAACCAACTTGGCCCTAAGACATCTGTATGGGGGCAATAAGCTTGAGACCCGTCCTGTGAGGCCATCTCTTTTTGTCAAGGGTGTTCTCTGCAAAAGTTTGGCCAACATATGCCACAACTGCATTAAGAGTGGGAAAAGAAATTAACCCAAAATCCTCATCCTCTTTAGTTGAATTCTCTTCCTTTTTCCAGCCATCCCACCAGTGTACATGATGTTTCTTTACAACTTTCACATACACAACATCATTCTCTGCTGAAACTAAATTGTTAAGAAATTCTTCAAAGAAAAACTGAGCCTCATCATCTTCTTCCATCTCTGCTCAACCTCACCAAGCTCTGATACCAATTGTAAATATTAAAACAAACATAGAAACAAAATAAAACAGAAAAACAAAGAACAAAATACGAGACACAAATTTAAAGTGGTTCGGCAATTCCTCGTCCACTCTCAAGCAGGGAATAATTCTATTATCAATCACCAATTCATTGTACAATACATGATCAGCCACATATATATACAAGGCTAGGAGAATATGAATGGTCATGTGACCATTGGGCTTCACATCCCAAGTTATTACACCATGCTTAATTCATTATGCCTAAGTTGATTTGCAAGGCTTTATGCCAGATTATATCAATGAGTATATTGAGGCCGCCATACATAGGCACCACCTTGGGTTGTTATTAAGTTATGTTTTAAAGCAACATAGTGTCTAATTTGTGTGCTATACAAACTCATATTAGCCATCATATGAAGAGGCGTGATGAGATTTTATGTATATAATCCTATTCTTGAGCTTCCATGACTTGGTTAAAAATTAATGGAAGAAGTTGAGGTTGTTTGAAAGACTATTACAAGTTGAATTAAATTGAAAACCACAGCCAAGTAAGGTCATGGTAGTATGGGGAGGAAGTCAAATTATTTTTGAATGCTTTTCTAACTACATTTGAATTACCATTTAACTGCATTTTTGAGGTCGTGGATTTTAAATAGCATAGACTCAGTCAAGTTGCTAGTCGTGGCAACATTATGGGTTGTTTAAGCGACTATCTTGAATGGCATTCTTCATGCTTGGCAGTGGAGGAAAATTGTGGCATTTGTGGAGCTATTCAAGCCTCCAAAAAGATAACTGCTTTCTGAATTCATTAAGAGTAGAAGAAAATTGTTATCAGGTAAAAAGTATATATATATATACCTCCTGCTCATTTTTAAAAGGGTTTTTTTTGGATGATAAAAATTGGCAAAGAGAGTTGTACACACGTTTGGTAAGAGAAAATTTAGTATTATTGGAAGAGCATTTTCAATCTGCAAATCAGAATGCCATATACAGAGAATAGCTCGACTGAATCTAAATTCAAGTTGCTCATTAGATAAAGAATATTGACCTACTGGACTCAAGAAACCAGTAGCAAAAGTTGGTGTTGTGCATGGAGCTTGAAAAGCATAGAAATTTTGAGTTGAGTTGCAGAATTTTGAAACAAGAGATAGCAGTTATAAAGTCCCGATAATCCTTTTTAGGCATGTTTTAAATTTCTTCTTGAATCTTGAATCTGAAAAGAGTTCTTCTATATTTCTGAATATGAATATGCTAGTATTATAAGCAATTTTATGGTTGTTTGCAAACATTTATGAATGCATGATCAAACATGTAAAATATAGATTATTTATGAAAAAGTATAAGAGATAATAAGAATTAGAGTAACCAGATGGTTAGATCGAAGTATCTCACTTTTAAAAATATTGTTAAAATCGTGCTAGATTTATGTGATATTGGGCTAATATATTTGGGAGAGCTTAAAGAGAAAAGTTAAAGACTCTCTAAGTTATTTTTTACCAAACGAACAACTAATTAAACTAAAGTAGTGAAGAATTGCCAAAGACGTGATTATGTTATTTATTCCATTAAGGAAACATCTTTATATACAATTGATAACACAAGTTTATATTGCATTTTTTAGTGACATGGTCTTAACATAATAGAAAGGTAAAGCCTTTTATTATCATTTGAAAGTTACATTAATACATAATAGACCAGGAGTCATTGTTATTACATATTCATTATAAATTAATCTTGAAGTAGAGGACATTATGTTCTCGAAAAAACTAAAGAACATAAAAATAGGAGAATAGATTACTCTGTGTGACTATTAAAAATACTCAAATAAGAGGCAGTTGCCAGATCCAAAATGTGAGCATGTAACAAGGTATCCGTGTTAGATGTGTTAAACCTATTTAGTCGAATAATTTACACTAGTGAATTCATCACTATTGAAAGAAAATCTAAATGAGTCAAACCAAAAGTAGAGTTAACCATAAGTCAGTAAGATTTCCAAGTTGAGTTCTAGAGGTGGGTGAACTTACGACATAACTTCCTTAGAAAGTGAATGATTATTTATATCAAAACTTTGGCCAAAGTAAGTGCAAAATTTGTTGCTCGCACTTGTCAATTCACTGTGCTCTAGGTTGTATAACTTGTCAGTAGCATCATGCATAGTTAGAGAATGTCTATAGTTGTATGACCATACACGTTATGTAGGACACAACACTAGATACTCAGATAGTAATACTAGGGGTTCCTATACCAAACTCTTCATCGAAGGGTAGGGCCACTTCTAGTTGGAAGGTGTGTGGGGGACTGTTGGTCTACGATTGGAGGTAAAACGCTTGGGTGATGCTCTCCCTCTTGCAGACGACATGCCAAGACTTGTGAAATAGAAGAGTAATCCAGCTAAGGATACCTTGAGCTTGTTCTCATTATAAATTATGGAATTGTTTATATGATCATGAATTCTAGTTATAAATTGTATTTGAAAAGGATGTGTTTCATTTACATAAAGTTTAGTTATGTTATTTTGATTATGCAATGTTATATGAAATTCCTTATGTAGTATGCAAAATATGTTATTAGAAAAGAAAAAATTTACTTTCTGATTTTGAAAGCATTGAATTATTCACTTCACAAGTTAAAACCTAGGTGAAAACTATAAGAGTAAGGATATATATATGTTACAAAGGAGAAGATGATGGCATTAGATGGTTATGATATATAGGATATTATTATTTTTCCCAAGGGAAGGAATCCCATTAGCTACAAATGGGCATACGAAAAGAAATTTAGTGTAAAAAATTGGGTAGAGTGGTACAAGACTAGATTGGTAGCCAAGGACTACTCTTAGAGAGAGAGTTGATTTCAATGATATTTTCTTATTTCTAAGTTATCTTTAGTTAGATTTCTTTTATTCATCATGTAGTTTGTGATTTTGAGATTAAGAAAATGGATGTTAAAACTAATTTCTTACATATGGATCTTAAGAAGGAGATTGATAGGCAAAAAACTAATGGTTTTACAGTGAAATAAAAGGAATAGTTGGCTTGTACTTTGAAACAATCACTATATTATCTACAATAATCACTTAGGATTTGGTACAAAAAAAAGGATGCCTTTGCATTGAAATTGGGTTTTATTAGGAGTGAGGAAGATCATTCTTTTTATATTAAGATTGTTAATGATCATATATTGATTATATATTGTATGTGTATGATATGTTATTCATTAGTGATAGCAAGGTGATGATCAAGGAGGTCAAAACTTGACTTTCTAGCACATTCAACATGATAGACTTGGGGGATATGAAATATATTCTTGGGATGGAGATTAGAAAGGATTAGGTACACATAAGGGTTTGGTTGAGTCAAATTAATTATGTGGCTAATTATGTGGATACCATTTTGTGATTATTCAATATGCATGACTCTAAAATAGTGAGTATTCCATTTATGGTTTGAACTGGGATTAATTTAGACATGTATCCTAAATTTGATTATATTTTTTATGGAATGTATAATTTGTTTTATGCTAGTATTGTTAATAATTTGATGTATGCAATAGTCTGCACTAGACCAAATATTGTCTAAGTAGTGGGAGTTTTGAAAAAAATTATGTCTAACTCTAGTAGAGAGCATTAGAGTTTCATTAAGAGGGTATTTAGATATTTGCATGAAAAATTTTATTACTATTAGTGTTATCACGATACTGATAATTTGGAAAAGTCATTAGACATATAGGGATTTGTTGATACAAATTAGGCAAGTGGCTTGGATAGTTGAAGGTCCACCAATAGCTATGTTTTCTCTTAATCTAGAGATGTAGTGAGTTGCATGAGTAAAAGGTAGTAAGTGATTTATTTTTCCACCATAGAATTAGAGTATATTAATTCTACACATGCCTCTAATGAGACAATTTAGCTATAGGGACTCAATACATGTATTGGTTTTGATTACAATATTGTTAGAATTAGATGTGATAATCAAAGTGCTATTGGTTTGGCCAAAAATCTTATGTATCATGCTCATACTAAGAATTTTTATGTTTAATATCACTTTATGTGAGAAATGGTTGAGAATAGTAAGGTCTTATTAGATAAATTTGATGCGTTAGATAATATTTCAGATTCACTTATAAACAAAGTCAATGACCATTGATAAGTTATCTTGGTAAAAGAAGGCCATGGGTCTTGATGCTTTTACTTAATTTTATTATTATACCTATGGATGTATTTGTAATGTATAATTTTGAGTGGAAGAATGTTAGGATTAACGTACCATTTACCTTATAATCCTATGTATTATTCATGTATCCCCAACACTCTTAGAAAGTGTTAGACACCTAGGGTGAAAGTGGAAAGTAATTTATAATTTAGATTCTCTCATAATCTTGATATTAGCTATCATATGTGTTAATGAAGAATGCAAAGAACAACTATGGTAGTTATAGTTAAATTTTTTTATCACTAATTATTTTTTCCCAATTATAAGTGCTAAGATTGACGAGTGAGAATCTTGCATGATGAGATGGGTCCCACATAAGTTGGCTATTTCATTTTGGAAAGTTACACTTTTGGAGTTGACTCGTTGGGGGTTATGACATCTAAGATTCTTTTTTAGTTACATTTTATATTTAGGGGCCAATAGATTACACCCATGTTATGCCATGTGAATTCATGATTGCCTTTACTTTTCTCAAAAGATGCTCTTGAAAGTGGGAATGGGGATTTTATAGCCCACACCATAGTTTTGGTATTCATTGTTTTGGTAGACCATTCATGTTTTTGTCCTCTATGTGTGCCTC
Organism: Sequoia sempervirens; assembly: GCA_007258455.2. NCBI lineage: Eukaryota > Viridiplantae > Streptophyta > Pinopsida > Cupressales > Cupressaceae > Sequoia > Sequoia sempervirens. The sequence goes on along the minus strand of VDFB02024740.1, from coordinate 41,428 downwards.
TATATTGAAAGTGTGACATAGCAGTTAATGATATTATTTATAGGTATACAAGTACTTATAAATTACTATCATAGATCAAAGTTCTAGTGTGTGGATGTATCTCTCCTTTAAATATTAATGCATACTTTTCCTCTTTCTTGTGTGGATTCTTTTGTCCTCTATGTGTGCCTCTATATTGAAAGTGTGACATAGTAGTTAATGATATTATTTATAGGTATACAAGTACTTATAAATTACTATCATAGATCAAAGTTCTAGTGTGTGGATGTATCTCTCCTTTAAATATTAATGCATACTTTTCCTCTTTCTTGTGTGGATTCTTTTCTTGAAATTGTTTCTCCTTTTAAATCTTGTATTGTATGTGGTTTGTTGATTTATCTCTGATTATTGGTTTTGTAATCATATGATTTTAATTGTATGGTAATCCTTGTTGAATAAACAAATTTTATATTTTCATACATTTTCTAAATAGTTTATTATAATAGTTTCATCTTGTAGTTCAATAGCACATAAATATTGTGAGTTGTTATAACCTACAAGAACAAAAAATTAAACCTTTTGAATGAAGTCACCGACAAAATCATCAAGTGGAAGATACATGCTCCCAAAAGCTAATATTTTTGTAATTTATGACCAAAATCATAAAATTCAGATCAATGATCAAATGAGACATAGATTGAAGCCTTTGAATTGGGTACCACTAAGCATGTAAAAACTTGATGTTCAAATTTGCACCTACATGTAAACCTACATCAACATGGGAAATCTTACAAACATGGGACACAACTTACGGGATAACATGTGATATTTTAGAATTTGACTCTTTGTAGGATCTTCAAAGCATTCACTTTAAAATTTTCTAGAAAAGAGGAAGAGAAAGATTGAAAATAAAATTACGTAAAGGTAAAATTTCAATTGAAACCCCCTTACCCGCACATGACTAATTTGCATTGAATCCATAGTTGTGAAATAAAACAAACTCAAATGTAATAATAAAAGGTGAAGATTGTATATTCATTAATAATTTGCAAGAGGTTAGTTGATTTTAGATTTATGAATTAAGACTGCATATGTGAGATACGATGTGGAAATAAGTTAACAAACAAATGTGAAAGGTTAATTGTGCAATCACAAAGTTGATATTGATGATTGTAAATGATTATTAAATATTTTTCCTTGAAATTATTGAGGGCCAAAAATGGTATAGTTTGTCCAACTAATAAATCCCTCTCTTTTTGTTCAAATAAACAATTATATTTTTATTGAAAAATAAAAAATAAGAAGATTTGAGAGAGGAAGATAAAAATATCTTAATAATTTTTTGTTGTTGCATGGTGAACACCTATCGAAAATTATCAAAACTATTCTTTTACTCCCTCTTTTACCTATAAAATATCTCTAATAATTACTATATTTCCATTTACTCTTACTTTTATAGGAATTTCTATGTCAAAATATTTAGACTTATCACTCTATTAGATGCCACATTTCTCATTCATGCTCTCCTATAAATTCTTGTTCATGATAATTTAGGAAATAATATAAATCTCTACTTTATATATCATTCTTTTATTATATCTTTAGAATAATGATTTCTCATGAATTATTATGGCTTCACTCTCTATTGTTATATTTTCTTAAGAAATATTTTTTCTTTATTACATTATATCCTTACGATGCCTCATAGACCCACCATCTATCACATCAACTAAAAATAAACCAATGGTGCATTGATAAAAGAAGGAAAATTTAAAATCATCATGATCATGCACTATTAGTTGATTCACTGCTAAAATGGAGTGTATTTTTGCATTCAATATATTTGCATAGTATTTTTTATAATTTTATGGTCTAGTCCCACATTCTAGCACAAAAATGTGCTCCAATGGTGCAATGTCTACATAAGCATCCTTTATAATATTTTACAAGTGAATTGTCATTCAATATGGAAGGATATGGATGGTTCTAAGGGTGTCTAGAAGGTGTACTTATTGAGGAGATAAATTGTTATAGATCTAGTAGTAGTTAATGGAGTAGTCAAATATGTAGCAACATTGAATGCACATGGAAACATCAGCTACCTATCATAGGTTGAAGGTTGCTCAATATAAAGGTTTCAAGAAGGTTTGGTTAGAGGGAGATTCGTTAAATGTTATTAATAACTTGAAGAATTCTACTCCTCCCTTTTGGATTGTTGAATCCCTAATATTGGATGTGATGATATATTGAATTCCTTTGATGAGTTTTATATATCACATATTTTCAGAGAGGGTAATGGTTTAGCGGATGTATTTTCTAACATTAGAGTTACCGATCATAGGATTTGTGATGAGGATGATCCCCTTCCTATAGAGGCCCTTGCTTATCTTAGTAATGATCTCCAAAAATGGTAAGGAGGGCATTGGCTTCATTATGACTTGTTTTCACATGAGCTTGTTCACGTGGCAGATTACCCTTTGGTGTGATCTTGACTTGTATCGTGCTTGGTTTTTTGATAATTTTAAAATCCTCTATATGGGGCAGCCTTTAAGGGTTATAATTACCTTTTGCCACCTTTCCATTTTCATGTGGATTGTGGGTAATTCTTTGCCTTTGTTCTCGAGGCTTCTTATTTTCTACAAAGTTCTCAAGCTCCTGGGTTTCGTTGCATTTGTGATCATGGGCGGAGAAAGGAATAGGGCTGATCCATTTTCCTATGATACCTTGAAATCCAAGTCTAAAGTGTGGGAACAAATGCAACTGGGTGGGATTACGTCATATATTGAGCGACTCCATGGGAATGATTCGAAGGCGACAAAGTTATTTGTTAAGGGTTGGCATAACAGGGTTTTAAAGCTAGGTGGAACTAAATTTGACATAAATGAAGACCTTATTGCCAGTATCATGGGCCTATCTATTGAGGGTAGGAAAGTGTATAAAGACAATAAGGATTCCAATACCACACTACAAATTTTCTTTAAAGATGATGAAGGAAAGAAGCTTGAGTGTGCTAAATGTAGTGGCTACTACCATAGTTTTATCAAGGCTCTTTGGGGAGACGTCGCAAAAGAAATCATGAGGTATATAACTTTAGAAGGTCATTTCTCTGTCCTTTTTGGTTATCATTTTTTCCTTCTAAATCACTTTAGACATAAGAATAAAGTTTATTTTCCTTTCTATTTATTGGTGTCTTTGGAAAGTGGGATTAAGGATCACAAGCATAATCCTAAAAATCATGTGCTTCATGTTGACTTAATTCTCCTCATCTCGGATTATGCTAAGTCTTATGTGGTTCCTAAGCAACCTGAGAAGGTTCCTAAAGGAAAGAAAAAGAAATTGGAATTGGAGTATGAGACTGTGTCGGAGGTAGAACTTGAGAAGGTTCCTAAAGGGAGGAAAAAGAAAGTGGATTTGGAGTATGAGATCGGGTCGGAGGTAGATGACGATTATGAACCTGAATCAAAGGTTTCTATGGAAATCTACTTGGATCCCCCTACTCCTGTTAAGGGTGGTAAGAAAGGTAAATCTACCCCTATTTTTGTGGAGTATGAAACTTGTAGTGAGGGGGTGGTTGGTGACAAACCCCGCAAAATTGGGAAAGGTGAATCATCTTCCCTAATGAAAGGAAATAAAGTTGTTGCTAGGGAAAAGATTGCTACACCCCTTGTGTTTGGGTCTAAGACAAAAAAAAAAGGGCTTGAAGGGTGGGAGTAGTAAGAAGATGGTTAAGCAGACTAGTTTCCCTATCCAAGAGGAGTCAATTGATGTTGAGTCTCCTCTAAATGTTGTTGGTGGGTAGGATAACATGGATATTCCTGAACAAGGGATGGAGATGTAAAATAGAGGGATGACTATTGTTGATGAAATTGTGAGCTCTCTTCGTAAAATACAGACATTGGTTGTTGGGGATAAATGGAAAGAGGTGATTGATATTCAAAACCTGAATAGTGATTCCTAGGAGGTTGAAGTGGAGGCAATGGATGTGTTCAATTTTAATCAGAAGGATTTGCCTAATGTTTTGGGCTTGGTGAAGGAGGGTACTATCTCTCTATTTAGGTTGTTCAAATGGGCTTTCCATGAACTAAATATGACCAATGTGAAGGTTCATGGGGCTATGAGTAAAGTTGGGGAATCTTCGGAGTCCTCTCTACTAGCTCAAATTAACTAGCTATTTGATGCTTTAAATATTGTTGCTAATGAAATGTTAAAGTTGAAGAAAAAATTTGAACAGAGGATTGTGACCTTGGAAGAGAAAATGGAACAGGTTAATCTAAATATGGATAAGGTTGTGGAAGTGACCAAATATGCTACATGAGGAGTGAAGCGAAGGGTTTAACTATCCTCAATGACAAGGGTAGGAAGTGAATGGAGGAAGCTCAGAGTAGTAAGGACACTACTAGGAACAAGCAATGGATGGAGGAAGCTTCGGTTGGTAAGGATGCTACTAGGAATGTTGTTGGTTCGCTTGGTGTTTTGATTAAATAGGTAAGTGAAATGGGGCCTTGTACTCAAACTCACAACAAAACTAAGTTGAAAATTGGGGTACCTGCCAAAGAGATTTTTGAAGTAATGGATGTGCATTAAAAGATAATTAAAAGCGATATGGAGGCTACTAATATTCTAAAGAATTTGAAGTTATTGTTTTTTCTCCTCCTTTTTTGTCCTTTTTTGGCAATTGTTTTGCTTATGGTTTGTTGCTTGTTGCTTGTTTGTTGATCTAGGTGTGGTTATCTTTTGAAACAACTCTCTTTTTTGTAAAGGGTTTCGGGGCCCCTTAAAAACCTATTTTACCAATAATCAAAAATATTGATTGCAACCTTCAACTAGTTCATATTCAAATCCCAATTGCATCATGTCATTTGTTGGATGATGCATGATAACTCACCTTATAATATTGTTTCTTCCTCATTTACCTTGATGTAAGGCTTCTTAATCAATGAATGAATAAAATTAAAAAACATGAATGTCAAATTATGAGCATCCTTGCAATTGTATGATAAAATATACTAAATATTGAAATATTCACTACAATATTCATACACTACTCCTAATTATGTGTATACCAAAATCAACCATATCATGGTTCCCAACTATCAAATATTTCCAAGGACTTATCGTTGGACTTTGAATTTAATAGATATCTATACTATTGGTGATATAGGATATTTTGATTCATATACGTTTATGTCATCATGACATCCATGAAAATATTTATAGATGCATCCCTACAAATATTCCCCTAGGCCTACAAATTTCCTTATAGTTAAGGTGTGAAGATCCTCCCCAAGCCAAATGGGGAAAATGAGTAGACCAACAATGAGGCACCCATTGCATCTAACGAGTGTGGTGGAGAGGTATTCATATACCATGCATATTATGTTATGCAGTCAATATCTAGAGACATTTGTGAGGTTGAATGTTAGTAGGAATATCACAACTTCGTAATCATATTTTTTATGAATGGGAAAAAAACAAACATATGTTGTAGCTACACCTATAATAAACATAGAAGAACCAATTTTAAAAGACTCTCATTAAATTTTCTCTTACCATAGACAAATAAAAGAATCCAAAGATCTAGACATTATAGTTCTTGTTTGGTGATCAAGTTGTAATAATGGATGTAAAATATCATCAGTATCTCCTAATTAAATTTTGGCTATATATAACTTCCTTAAGGTTGGGATTTGATGTGTAACATCTTGTATTAAGACAAAATAAGTGATTTAAATCTATCCTAGAATCCATAGTTGGATAAATTACTCACAATATTCACACAATATGTCTTGCCAATTATGTGCACTCTTAAAAGAGCTACATCTCCTTTAGCACTAATTCTAATGGATTAAAATTGAGATAAGAGTATGTTAATGTTATCATTATGAAGAGGTATGTACTTTTCAACAATTATTACATTACTCTCTCCATTTTATCTCCTTTCTATTTTATGGTAATGTGGGGCATTATATATTGTACGTTCATATTCAATAGAGATTTTATATCATAAAGATGGATTACACTATTTATTTGGATTGTTATGCCCCATTTGGAAGTTCCTTCTCAAAGATGCAAAATCTCTCAAAATTGTTAACAATTTCTTCATGCCATATGGCTAGATTATTCAATATTACAATCATCTGCCTCCCCAATCAAATTGAGTGTGATAATTATACTACAACAACCATATAAGCAAATGTCACTACAATACCAATAGAAAGATAAAAATATTACACCTAAGGATTATGCTCCTTATAAGGTGTTTCACATGATTGAAAATGTAGCATATGAATTGGAGTTTCCTGTGTCAACAAAAACATGTCTAATATTCATAATTTTATGCTTGAATAAGGTTATTAGACAAAGAGTTGAAACATAGATTAAGTTATTAGATCTTGAAAAGAAGGGGAAAATATTTTTAGATCCAAAGGGAATTATTCATTTAACAACTAGTATTATATAGACAAGGGTATTCATAGAGTATTTGATCTAATGGAAGAACTCTCCTATTACATATCCTATGTGGAAAAATAAGGATTTCATAGAAAAGCATCCATAATTGATTAACAATAAGGACAATGCTTCTTTGAAGAGGTGAATGTTATGCCCTTAATCCTAAGTGTACACAGGGTTATGAGTAGTTGTCTTGCGAATGCCTTGACACTTAATTAAGTTATATGATCATTAATATATTCTTATATAGGTGGTTAATATAGTCTAGGTGGCATCCTAGGCATAAGTATTGTATATATAGAAGCTAGTGGTTAATTGATCATCATCATATTGTAAATTGTGTTCTTCAAGAATTTTGGAGGTTCCCCCCTCAAAGTGGCTTATTATTCTCAATTATTTGCAACATATTTTTTATTATATTCTTATTTTGTGTAAGCTATTTCATTATAAATAGTAGTGAATTATTTACTACATGTGATAGATTCCCTCAACCCTCTTTGAATGATTGTTTAAGATGACTCATGATAATTATGGATCATTTTATCTTAGTAATTTGTAATTTTAGGATACACTCAAGGAAGATTTATATGTTTTTAAGGTTAAAATAGCATTCATGATTTGATCATGCCATGTCAAATTCTTCATTTAATGATGTGTAGGGATCTAGAGTGTAGTATATAATTTTTTTAATACTAATCCTTGCTATTGGTCTATGTGTGCTTTTTAAGCTCACATATCTCATTTTGCACTAAGTATCTTTATTAGTGATAGGACTCACCTCCAATTCCTATTTTTTTGGTCCATAGGCCCGCTAGTATATTCCATGCATAATGCTCCCAAGAGTTTGAAGAAATAGGAAAAATATTTTTTTCTAAGAGTAGGACACACTATGTTATCTTGTTATGATTAATTTTATTTGATGGCCTACAAATAACAAGGATATTCTTAAGCCATTCCTAGTAGTGTAAATCAAAATAACCAAAAATTTATATTCACAACCTCAACAAGAAATTCTAGGCACTACATAAGTACATGTTGTGTAGGATCCAAGCACCTGCATTTCAAATTTTAGCCCCTTAGGCACCAAGCAACATTTATGCCTAACTAACACTTCCCCTATACCATCCAAAACTTAATAATTCACCTACCTAGGGATGGCTTATTTATAGTAGGGATTTATTGTTGGCAGATGGTCAGCGCTCCCCTCAAGATTCGTGACATGGCTTAACCACCTCTCGTGGATCCATTAATTGTGGTGATTGTATCAAGCATTAATAGGTTGATATTTTGGTGCAACAAAAAATGTGTGCCAATAATTGGTATCAAAGCCAAAGGTGTCAAGTTTGAATCCCCTCAAGTAACATTGAGGGGGAGATTGTTGGTAGATGGCCAGTGCTCCCCTCGGGATTTGTGACATGGCTTAACCGCCTCCCATGGATCTGTTAACTTTAGCGATTGTATCGAGAATCAATAGATAGATCTTTGGGTGCAATGACAAACATGGGCCAAAATTTATAATTCACTAGGTTGATTATCCTTTAGTAAATTCCAAGGTACTCTAGTTACCAATAGGAGCATTCAATTTTGAGGTCATGCTATTTTTCCCTTTCTCACTGTGGCCTACATATTGAGTTCTTCCTCATTTTGGTCCTAAATTTCAAATTTCAAACTTTTTAGGGGGAATTATTTTTGTATATGGTGTTTTTCTATAAATAGAAGCATGTATACCTTTCTACAATTTAAATTCTATTTTGTCTTATATATAGTAGATTTTCTCACTTCTTTTGTAATTAAGTAGAGGAACCTTTATGTATTTGTCTAGAGATAGTGATATTACATCTTATGTGGCTATTCAATACTAAAATAAAATTAATATAAGAGATTTTTATTCTTAAAATTTTGACTATTTGTTGTGTACATGAGTTTTTCTACATATTTTTTATTTATTAATAAACCATGAATTACAAAGCTATAGTTTTGATTATAAAGGACAAACTATTTAATATGATCCCTTACCATATGTCATTTTCTTTCTTGTGCCTCTCACCCCATTTCACCTAACAATTAGGATTAAATTATAATAAGTAAGGAGTTGACCTTTTAACCTTGGATATTAACTCATAAACCTACCCCACATTTGTGAGGCTTTCCATGCTTGGTAGCCTTATGTAATGTGTTTATCTTTAATAAATATTTATGTCATAAGCATTAAGGTTATTAGGTTGCTTCTCAATTTTTATAGCCTCCCATAATGTCCTCACTATGAAGTGATCTTTACTAGTATTTTTGTTTTGTCAATATATTTTTAAGCATGGGAATATGTAACTTCAACTAATGTCAATATTTTTATGTGATAATAGTGAATATTTACATGATTTTCCTTGATTTTTATTCAAATGTATTGATGTATGAATGACCACATGATAATTAATGTTGTATACACCCTATTTAATTGTAGTCTAATAGGGTATTTTATAAAGCTAGTCCTGCCACTAATGTTATTTCAAGGTATGAAGATGGGGTTAATGTTATTTCAATAATTCTTATTACTTCAAGAATTTTTTTTAGATTTTTAGAGTACAACCCATATGAATCATCCAATGAGATTCCAAGTTCTAAAATGATGTTGATGATAAAAATTAAAAAGGCCTTGTAAAAGTTGAAGCAACTCACTTATCCCATGAAAATGCAATGTCTTTATTGTGAGGATGTTGAATAGGACAACTGAGAGGGGGGTGGATCAATTTTCATAGATTTTATCCTTTAATTCAATCACTAGAACTAATACTTAAAACTACTTAAATGATTAATCGTCAAATGCCAATGCAGAAATTCAAATCCAACACATAAAAACAATAACACCAAATTTACGTGGAAAACCCAATGATGGAAAAACCATGGTGAGGATAAACTCACACTATAAAGAATATCAAAACTGATTAGAAAAAGGCTCACTGCCTAAAACAAGGCTCAATGCCTGAGATAAGGTTCACTACCTGAAACAAGGACTCATTGTCAGAAACAAGGACTCACTGTCCAACAAGGCTACAACCCGGAGGGATCACTGCCACAAAGATACAAATAAGAAAAAGAAGACTTGTTACAGAGAGACAACAATCCCAATGCAATAAAGGATTCCACCACAGTCACTTGATCAACTTGCATGAATGATAGAGTTCACCTTTTGCTCATTGCATCCAAAAACTCGACATTAAGCTTCGCAATAATCTACCACACACAACTCACACACACTTTCTGAATTGCATCAATATTGTGTCTACTCTTTCACTTATCTTCCTTCTTTTCCTTAGTATATTTTGCATTACTAGCTCATCATGTATTTATACTATCTCCAACCTTGAAAAAGATACAAAGTCGGCCATCCAACTTCAAATTCAAATTAGGTCAACACCAAAACATCCTAGGGTGGAATTAGAATGAGGGCAACCCAGACACATGCTTCATCAGGACCAAAAATAGATCCAACATGCTCCATTAACTTCAAAGATAGTGCTTAACACACGGTCAGCCAAACCAATGTAAAACACATAGACCAATTTAGCTTGAAACTTCCAGAAACCAAAAATATCTTCAATGCAATTAGAACATCTTAACTCTAGAACTGCAAGTCAAAAGACTTCACCAAAGATAAATCCGGACCAGCAACTTTTCTCCCGAACCTCAACCAGAACACAGAAAAATATAGTTCACAACTGGTGGACACAACTCAAACTTCACAACAAACTAATAACCAAACATCTGGATATAGCAACTTTTAACAACCATGACCAACATATCTGAACCGCATGAACATAGGGAAAAATACCGAATCATCATCCTGAGCAACAACTGAATACCTGTAAACTTCCTTTAATACAATTTTCTCAATATCCTCAACATATACAGCCAACAACAACTAGTAGATAACCAATTGACATAAATGACAACACCTTCATTCCTTTTTCCATTCTTGCAAAAAATCTCCCCCTTTGTCATTGACAGCAGCACATGATGTGAAAAACCATCAAAGACACCATACCAGTTCTAAATATACTTCTCAAGATTTTTTCTTTTTTTGCTTCTCCCCCTCAAAAGATCATCTTCCTCATTACTTGCTTTCTCTCATTAGCTTTCTCTCCTTTTCACATGCTTTCTCTTTCCCTTTGACATCAATGGAAAAGGAAAAAGATATGTTCATTGAATCTTCCTTTGACATGAAAATAGAAGAATACTCACAATGACAACACTTAAAACTACTTTCTCCCCCAGAGAGGTAGCCACCAAAACATCAGTCCAAAAAGATAGAACCATGAATTCACAAGACTGATGCATCTCCAAATACATCTTAGTTTATGAAAGGAGGGGAAATAACCCCTAATTTCTCTTGAAGATACTCAAAAGTATCTTTAGGAAGAGCCTTTGTAAATATATCAGCAATATGATCCTTTATCGGAACATACTCAAGCTTGACTTCATTCTCCATGACCTTCTCTCTCAAGAAATGATATTTGATAGATATATGATTCATCCTTGAGTGCATCACATGATTCTTTGAAATATTAATTGCACTTACAATATTATCACAGAAGATAGAAATGGGATCATCATATAGCATTGTGATATCTTTCAATATTTGTTTCATCCATAAAACTTGTGTACAACAAGATGCAGCAGTAATATACTTAGCTTCAACAGTAGAAAAAGAGATTGAATCTTGCTTCTTACTCAACCATGCCACCAATCTACATCCAAGAAAGAATGCACCACCAATTGTACTTTTTATGTCATCTACACATCCAACCCAATCTGCATCTGTATATGCACTAAGTGTAAAGTTAGTATCTTTAAGATACCACAATCCATAATCTGGAGTGCCATTCAAATATCTAAATATTCTTTTAATAGCAGCAACATGTGTTTCCTTCGGAACTTCTTGAAATCTAGCCATAAGACAGACCACATGCATAATATCTAGTCTAGTAGCAGTCAAATAAAGTAATCTACCAATCATAGATCTATACTTGCTTTGATCAGCCTTAGGTGAAACATCATTTTTACCCAATTTGCAACCAATCACCATAGGGGTACTTACCAGTTTGGAACCATCCATCCTGAACTTCTTCAACATCTCTCTCACATACTTAGACTATGAAATGAAAATTCCTTTCGCTGTTTGATTAATCTATAGCCCAAGAAAGAAATTCATCCCCCCAAACATAGACATTTCAAATTCTTTTTGCATCTCTTCCACAAATATCTTGCACATCTTTTCATTTCCTTCAAATATAATGTCATCAACATATACAACTACAATCAAGATTTTGTCATTTTCAATCCTAAAGTACAAATTATTGTTTGTCGCACCTTTGTTAAATCATTGTTAAATCAAACACCTGTCTAACCTTGCATACCAAGCTCTAGGAGCTTGCTTCAATCCATATAAAGCTTTATTCAATCTGCACACCTTATTTGATTGATCTGTTAACTAAAATCCTTCCAGTTGTTCCATGTAAACTTCTTCTTCCATCTCACCATTCAGAAATGTTGACTTGACATCCATCTGATAGACTTTGAAATCTTTATAAGTAGTCAATGTCAAGAACATCCTTATAGCTTACATTCTTACTACTGAGGCAAAAGTCTCCTAAAAATATATGCCTCCTACGTGTGAGTAGCCTTTACACACAAGCCTCACTTTATTTTTGACAACTTATCCATTCTCATTCAACTTATTTTTGAATACCCATTTTGATCCAATGATATTTTTATCTATCAGTCTTGGGACCAATTCCCAACTCTAATTCTTCTCAATTTTCAAAATCTCTTCTTTCATTGCTTCCTTCCAATGTTCATCTTTATAGGCTTCACTTATTGTCTTTGGCTCAATCTTAGAGAATAAATACAAATTTACTTCAGCAGCAGCTTTGCTTCTAGCTAACACGCCTTTTATCTTATCTCCAATATTCTGATTTTTTGAATGATTCCTCTATACATATTCTAGTTTCCTAGGGGACATACCGAAGCATCTTCTTCTCTTTCATTATGTTCATCTTGCTCATCTTTATCCTGTTCTTCCATAATTTATTCTATTCTTGCACAATCATCTTCATCAAACACATATCCATCAATATCAATAGAGTTCTTTATTGTCTCATCAACTTCACATTTGAGCTCTCTACAATCTTTCTCAGTCTTTTATTGAAACATATGTATGCCTTGCTTTTGGTAGAGTATCTAAGAAATATGCCTTTATCACTTCTTGCATCAAACTTTCCCAAAATTTCCTCATCTCTTCTGATATAGCATTTACTTCTGAATACCTTGAAATATTTAACTATAGGAATTCTTTTGTGCCATAGCTCATAGGGAGTCTTTGCACTATTTTCTCTTGCTTGAATGAAACATATGTATGCCTTGCTTTTGGTAGAGTATCCAAGAAATATTCCTTCATCACCTCTTGCATCAAACTTGCCCAAAGTATTCTCATCTCTTTTGATATAGCATTTGCTTCTGAATACCTTGAAATATTTAACTATAGGAATTCTTCCATGTCATAGCTCATAGGGAGTCTTTGTACTATTTTCTCTTGCTTTAACTCGATTGAACACATAAACAATAGTATGAATAGCTTCTTTCCAATAAACTTTCGGTAATCTAGCTTCAGTAATCATTGACCTAGCAGCCTCTTGAACTATTCTATTTTTCCTTTCAACAGCTCCATTCTGCTGAGGAGTTCTCGGAGAAAATAACTCTCTTTATTCCATGCACTTCACAAAATATATTGACCTCATGGGAGGTGATTTCTCTACCTCTATCAGATCTTAATCATTTTATCTTCAAATTCACTTCATTTTCAACCATAGCCTTGAATGCCTTAAATCTATCTAATGCATTTGATTTCTCTCTAAGAAATGTAACCCATGTATATCTAGAATAATTATCAATTAAAAGCATAAATTACCTTTCACCAAGTAGACTTCACACTCTCATAGGACCACAAAGATCTATATGAACTAAATCCAGTAGTCCAGTAGTAGATTGTTCTTTTGATTTGTAATGATTTATTGCTTGCTTCCCAAACTGAAAATTCCTACAAATAACATTGACAAGCTTTGTAATTCTCGGTAAATCTCTCACAGCCTGAACAACACTAATCCTTTCCAAGTTATCAAAATTCATGTGACACATTATCCTATTCCATAACCAACTATCATTTATCTGAGTCATAAAACATCATCCATCAGCACCCTTAAGTTGATAAATATTCACTTCAGATTTCTTTCTTGTAGCAATCAATGTTTTGGATCCTTTCTGGATCTCACATTTCTCATCCTTAAACACAAGATCATATAATTTTTTGCACATCTGACCAACACTCAAAAAATTATGCCTTAAACCCTTAACATAGTAAACATCGTCAGTATGATGCTTTCCATCAAAACTTATTGAACCTATCCCACAAATTTTAGCACTAGTATCGTCTCCAAACATAACCAAGCCTCCATCATATTTCTCAAGATTCACAAACTTACTCTTATCATGAGTCATGTAATGTGGACAACCACTATCAACTACCTAAAAATTATTTTCTTGTTTAGCATGTAGGGTAGAGATAACCGTACCTTCATTTTTCTCCTTCTTCTCCAGAGGGCTTTCCTTTACCTATTTTTTTGAATTAGTAGAAGGTCCATCCTTAATCACCAAGAACAAGCATTCATTGTCATCTAGATCTTCATATTTTGAATCTTCATTTGAAATACTAGCATCCTCATTCACATAGTAAGCATTGTTAATCTTCTTTCCTTTCTTTTCTTTCTCATATCTTTGTTTATTCCTTTTAGCTCTTTTTGGACACTTTGCAACATAATGACCTATTTCTCCACAACTAAAGCATTTGAAGGGAAACTTACCTTCATACTTACCAAAACCTTTTCTCATTCTTCTTACAAAGTTAGCTTCTATTTCATCAATTTTTTCTTCATCTGAATCTTCAGCTTTTGTAGCTTTAAAAGTAGTCTTTGTTTTGCCTCCATTTCTTAGATTCGGCTTCCTCATCTCATAAGATTTCAAAAATCCTAATAGTAGATCCTTGGTACAAGTCTTATAATCTATTGTTTGCTCAATATAACTCACCTTCTCATTGTAAGCATCAAGAAGAGTTCTGAGAATCTTCTTTGCAATCCTGGTTTCATCTACAATAGCTCCAAGTGATCACATTCCAGCCACTACCTCATCCAATCTTTATACATAAGCTTTAACATTTTCATCTTCAAACATATGTATAAGATCAAATTGTGTTTCCAAATTTTTCAATTTTTCCTCTTTAACTCTTTCATCATCATCATGTGCTCTTTCTAAAGCATCCTAGACTTCATTAGCTATCTTCAAATTCCTTAATCATCTCAGAATGTACCAGACTATTCTTCAAGATGAACTTCGCCTTATTGTTCGCTTCATGTGCTCTTATCTCTTCAGGTGTACTCGGACCATTAGCAGGAGGATTTTAAGGATTCTTGTAAGCTTTCTCCACATCATATCCACAATAATCTAGATATTCTTCCATCAATACTTTCTAGATACCATAATTAGTTCCATCAAACCTCGGATAATCAAAGATCATTTTTCTAGCCATCTCAAACCTTCCTCAAGTGATTAAGCTCTTCACCAAGGAACCAAGTTTTGATACCAATTATTGAATAGGACAATTGAGAGGGGGGTTGAATTAGTTATGGATTTTAACCTTTAATTCAATCATCAGAACTAATGCTTAAAACTACTTAAATGATTAATCATCAAATGCCAATGCAGAAACTCAAATCAAACACATAAACACAATAGCACCACATTTACGTGGACAACACAATGAGGAAAAAACCACGGTGAGGATTAAATCCCACTATAGAGAATATCAAAATCGATTACAAAAAGGGTCACTGCCTAAAACAAGGACTCACTGTCTATAACAAGGACTCACTGTCCAATAGGGCTACAACTTGGAGGGCTCACTGCCACAGAGATACAAAGAAGACAAGGAATACTTGTTACAGAGAGACAACAATCCCAATGCAACAAAGGATTCCACCACAGTCACCTGATCAACTTGCATAAATGATAGATTTCACCTTCTACTCACTGCATCTGGAAACTCAGTATTAAGCTTCACACTGATCTACCACACACAACTCACACACACTTTTTGAATAGCATCAATATTGTGTCTACTCTTTCACTTATCTTCCTTCTTTTCTTTAGTATATTTTTTATTACTAGCTCATCTTGTATTTATACTATCTCCAACCTTGAAAAAGATACAAAGTCGGCCATCCAGCTTCAAATTCAAATTAGGTCAGCACCAAAACATCCTAGGGTGAAATTAGAATGAGGACGACCCAAATACACGCTTCACCAGGACCCAAAATAGATCCAACACACTTCATTAACTTTGAAGATAGTGCTTAACAAACAGTCAGCCAAACCAGTGTAAAACACATAGACCAATTAAGCTCAAAACTTCCATAAACCAAAAATATCTTCAATGCAATTAGAACATCTTAATTCTATAACACAAGTCAAAAGACTTCACCAAAGAGAAATCTAGACCAACAAATTTTCTCCCAAACCTCAACCAGAACACAAAAAATCATAGTTCACAACTGGTGAACACAATTTGAACTTCACAACGAACCAATATCCAAACATCTAGATATAGCAACCTTCAACAACCATGACCAACATATCTGAACCACATGAACATAAGGGAAAATATCGGATCATCATCCTGAGCAACAACTAAATACCTATAAACTTCATTTAATACAATTTTCTCAATATCCTCAACATATACAGCTAACAACAACTAGTAGATAACCAATTGACTAGTTGACAACAATGACAACACCTTCATTCCTTTTTCCATTCTTGCAATAGGGGAAGCTCACCAAAAGAGAGAATTATTAGATTCCTGACTCGCACCATTGCATAATGTCATCAATACTCACCAATCACATGGCTTCAAGTTTTCCCAAAATTTATGAAATGGCCAAATAAACATGTTGGTAAAGTTTCGGCCCAAGGTCATGTCTAGATTTCAAGATATTAAAGTTTCTATTTTTAAAGTTTCAAAGTCAATTTTGAGGCACTTAGAGTTCATTTTTGGGCCTAAAAGTGGTCATAACTGACGAAGCAAGTTGTAGCTTTATAGTGCACTTCACAAGATTTTCAATAGTTCAAATAGTTCATCAATTGGACTCTCATATCAAGACTTATAGCCTTTGAAAGTTGGGTCTCTTGAATTAGGAAATGTGAAAACATGTTGGACACAAAAGAAAGTTGTAAGGGGGAGTTACATGTGTTGGTGTGTGTTTGGACACATCATAAGGCATATTTGATTGGAGATAAGTCAGGTGCGACTTTTTGGGTGGTTTTAGCTCATGATTTTATATAATATTGTTTGAGTGTTTCATGTATTGTATCTTATATATATTAGGTGTTTGAGATGGAGATTGAGTGAAAGAGTCTTATAAATGGTGATTTGCCTCTAGATCTCTGGTTGGTGATACTTCTAAGAGAGATTCCTCTAAAAGTATATTATAATCTTGTTAATTTCTAAATAATATATTGGGAGACTTTTGGAGTGTTGGATTTTCTCGAAAGGGTTTTCCCATGTAAATCACTATGTTGTGGTATGAATGATATTTATGTTTACTTCTATTTAGTTTATGCAATTATTGTAAAGATCTAAAAAAAAATTGCATAACCCTCTTAATATTTGTGTGGGAAGATGTTTCGCTACCTTAGCTTCCTTACATTGCAAAGGAGTTATAGGAGCAAAAAAACATTGTTCAAAGAATGATAGCTAAGAAAACATGAAAAGAGAAAAATAAGGAGAAAAACCAAAATGTGAAATATTACACTAAACCCTGGGGCTTCAATTTCTAACATAGGATGGAAATATTTTAATAGTACATTGATTTGGGTTCATCCCAAAATTGTAACCAATCTATTGTAAAATTTGAAAATAAATATAACCTATATTTGACATTGATTAAGTGTATCCATGTGTACTATGTTTATTTCTAGATGTATTACTTGTTAGTTTTCTAGCCAGAAGACTATAAATCTTTGTAAAGACTTTGTAAGGTATACAAGAAATGTTTAGGTTTATTCATAGATTAATGTAGTAATGGAAAAAGTAACATTTTCCCTTGCTTGTTTAGATAATTGACATTAAAGTTGAACTAATGATGTCTTGGAGTGGTGTTGTAATGTGTTGTACACATTCACACTATTCTAGGGCCTTTATTTGACTAAAAAATTCCTTAATTGATCATTTTCAAGGGTGTTGTAAAGTGTTGTAACACACTTTCATGCTTTTATAGGATGTATGCTTAAATAAGCCTTATGGGCCCCTTTATAAATAAGAATGTACATGATGTGTACCTTTTTTAAGTGTTGTAAAATGTTTTAAAGCACTTTCACACTTATCTAGGTGGTCTTAATTAATTGTGGTTTTAATTGGAGTTATTAACCCTCTTTTGATTCAAAATTAGGCCTTAATTTTGACACCTCCGGAAGATTTATCCCGAAAATCATTTAAATAACAAATTATTTCATTGGGAAAATTTTAATCTGAGTAAGTTGAGCCAGAACCCATTCACCCTTGATGGCGAATGGGTCCTCCCTTAATAGGGCCCCCCTTTCTTAGTTGATCTGGAATGGGTTTTTAACCTTCTTTCAATCCCTCGAAGCTTGGTCCTAGAAACTTAGCCAAGACTTATTCACCCAAGATGGTGAATGGGTCCTCCCTTAATGAGACCCCCCTTTTTGAATTTCATTCTAGTGGTAATTTAATTATCTTTCTTTCCAAATCTGGTGTCAACCTTAGTTCTTTGAATTTCTGGGTTAACCTCCCAATTTAGTATAAATAAGGGGTTAATTCGCATTGTTTCTCCTAACACAATCTAAGATTTTCAAGAGAGAATCCAAGCATTCAAGTGATCAAGCATGAGAAAATTTCAAGAGCATTTATAAGGCATTTCAAGGTAGATTTCAAGAGTTCATTGAAACAATTTAAGATCATATCATCATTTCAATGGTTTGATGCATGCATTCATATTGTTGAGCTAAGAGGTGGATGTAGCATTGAATATATACTTGCAACCATTGTTTACATCATTTCCAAGGATCCTAGATCTACATTCTACATGGCCACTACATGATAGTTTACATATTTGTTTCACAAGACATCATCCAAGGTGATATCATTTGCATATTTCATGTTTTATGTGTCAATTTCCTTATTTCATCATTTGGTTTAATTACCTACAAGGGGTTTGACTGAGGAAAACCTCCATTCACTAGCAATCAATAATTTTTCCCTCCCTTGAGTGTGTGATTGCAAATTTACAGGTTAAGGATCAAGTTGAGCAAGATTTGGAGCAAGATTGTCAAAGTTGCAAAGTTGCAAAAGTTGTCATTCAAAGTGCAAGATCATAGAAAGAGCTCTACAAAATTGCATACAAACTTCCAAAACTTAATAACAAGGATTTTGAGAGTGCAGACATCAAGGAATAGGATCCTAAAATTAGTTTTCTGAAACCCTAAAAAGACCCATTCACCACTAAAGGCAAATGAGTCCTCCATAGATCAAAACAACTTTTTGGCCAAGTACATAGTTTTTTATGCTCTAAAAACATCCACCATAGTTGCTATAACAGTTAGGTTGCATTTCTAGTTGTTATTAGCATCTTATTTTACATAATTTTGAGTGTAATATCTCTTAGAAAAATAGTGGTTCATTATCTTGTTCATTAAACATTTTGGTGAACCCATTTTTTCGATGTTTCAATTAATAAGTAGACTCATTTAATACTTTATAATTTTTATTATCTTTTTCATGTGTGTGGAATGTTAGAGTTGGTAGTGAACCTTATAGCTCCCAAAATTCACCTGCAACCAAAAAATCTATCACATGCAAGAGATCAAAGCAACTAATTTTCTATACAACCAAGAGAGAATTATTTATCCATAAAAACAACTATATTTGCAATGAATTAATTTGAATTATATTGTGAATGGAATGTGAATGAATACAAAGCATAATCGAATTCTTATAAAAGCAAGAGTGCAAACCCAAGTTGAGAATTTGATTAAATTGTGACAAGTGTCCTAATCCTATGCAATGAGACAACTTGACCTATAAATAGCCAAATTTAATAATAAAAAAACACTCCTAAGTTCATCTTAAGTTAATAAAGTAATAAGGGACCTAGTAATTAATTAATGACTCGTTAATCATTAGATGATTATCCTAATTACTCCAAAAAACCCCTTATCAACTTAGAGAGAAACTAAATAGCTTATAAAAAATGTAATGATGGGTGCATGAATGGGTCCTAGCTACAAGGCCTGACGAGGTACCCATGTATATAAACAAATAAATCTTTCATAACCAAAGGAAAGGAGAAAAACACATGGGAAAAAATCCTCTCCAAAAGAGAGAAAATGAAATAATTGTACTAGTGAAAGAAGGATAAAATGAGGACTCAATGTGAGCTCCCAAGGGTTGATTCTATCACATAAGTACAATAGATGTCCCCCCAATAGGAGAGAGAAAATAAGGATATGAATCTCCCCCATGAAGAAAAATCTCATGTGCCAATGATGAACACCTAAAGACAAAACACGATCCACTGCTTGCAAACAACATTCTACCCTTACAAAAAAATAGATCCACTAGTGATTGGAGAAGCCATTCCCAAAAAATGGAAGAATCAAGAATCCAAATCCAAATGATGTGTGCGTATTAAAACTTCTAAAGTTTCCACGTATCGAAAAGAGATGATGTCAATCTAGAATTTTGTAAAGATTGATAGAGAACAAGTTGCAAAGGCAATGAAGATTATGGGCTAAAAGCATTGATGTGGATATCAAAAAAGAGTAGATGAATATCCTTAAATTAATTCTCCAAATGTGCAATCTAAGACTCTGCAAACAAGGATGATATGTGTGCAAGATATAAATCCCAAGTATCTATGTTTAAAATATGGTGGATATCCTACTCCACTGAACCAATAAGGGTCAAGTATGTGGTGATTCTAAATTGATTAGAAACAATATAAGATGGATATTGGGTCTTGATCTAAAGAGTGGGAACATGAAGACAAGTCTTCAAACCAGAAAAACATGCAAGACCTATAATATACTCAAGATCCTCTAAAGTATCGTCATTAAAGGGTATAAAATCTACATCTACAAGAGGAACGAGATAATCTACAATAGGATCCTTTTGCAATGGAGAGATATGAGGGTCTCCATGGATCTCCCAAAGTTGATTCCAAAGTGTGTGGGGATAATCAATGTCTGATACAACACACGTAGTGTCATTATCAACAATAGAAAAAATCACTCCTACAACATGATCACTGATAATAACCCCTATTGATTTACTCCCTAGTGTGTTTGGTGTAGGTATGAGTCCATATAGATAAGACAAAATATCAAGCCACCTAAGATGTGTCAGAACGTCATTTCTCCAAGTCTCAAAATTATCATTTTCTAGGATGACCACAAAAAGATGAATAGAAAAACCCATGATACTTAAATGAAAAAATCAAAGATTGATAACCTCAATACATGTAAACTAGATTAAATAAAGTCATCTTAGGCAAACATATCCTTTCTGTGTGTCAAAACGTCCAAGTAATTGATAAAAATGTGAAATCACAAAAAACTAAATAAAATGTTCTTGGGGCAGATTTTAGAAAAAGTGCATGTATGGATTTGAAGAGCTCTAAAATACCTTTCCAACGTAATGAGAATCATGAAAATCAAAGATAAAGTCAACAATTTATGAGCTCAAAAGTAGAAAATGATGATCTAACTTTGATTGAGAATAAAATGTACTAGTAACAAAATATGGTGATGAGACCTACCCTACTAGAAAGTACATTGAACCAAATTTTCAATGATATATCATTTGCTCAATTTTGACACCATAAGACCAAGTTATGCCAAAAATTAAAAAACAACTCCCTCAAAGTAAAAAAGGGGCTAGGAGGGGGCCTTGCAAGGTACATAGATATATAGATGATATCACACTAACATCAATATGATGTCACACTAATGTCAGCATGATGTCAACAAATGAAATATTCCCAAAGTATTCCCCTCTCCACTAGGAAAAAAATATGGCCCTCGATAAAATTTGTCATTGCCAGAATATTCTTGATTCGTGCTTGAGATTTTGGGTATCGAAATATTCCAACCATTGAAATATGTGATGGTTCTCTTGATCACCAAGAAATTTTTGTCACTGCAAAAACAGAGAATATGGATAAAATCTTTAAAAAAAATTGGCATTGCCTTTGTGTGTGTGGTTCTAACACTAGGGGTGTTTATTGTAAGGGCCATCACAAATGCTTCATCATCAAAGCTCTTTAGGCCATTGATGAATAAAGCAATAGATGTTTTTTAATAAAAAATAGTGAGTGACGCTTTTGTTACCTTGTACGAGATCACTAGAAGCTTGCAGGCCGACTAGGGTACGTATCGTACCCTTAGGTGAACCAAAAATTACATTTTTGTGTCCCTTTTTTGATATTTTTTTTTTTAATAATTAAAACTAGAATAATTTTGTGAATTTTGTACCTTAGGTCCAAAAAAAAAAAAAAAATTCATCTTTTCAGGTTTTGGTGAAATGAAAGATGTTCCTTAGGTTTTTTATCGTTCTAAACTCAACAATGATGCCCGTTTCGCTCTAGGATGAGCTAATTTTTCCCTCAAGGCTAGATCTCTCAAAATTTTGACATGAAGTCATAGATTTGGTGCTTTGATACCATGTTAAATTTGATAGTGAACTCCACAACTCCCAGAAATCACCTGCAACCAAAATACCTATCACATACAAGAGATAAAAGCAATCAATTTGTTATGTGCAACCAAGAGAGAATGATTGATCCACAAAAGAAGTTGTATGTGTAATGAATTAATCTAAATTATATTGTGAATGGAATGTGAATGAATATAAAGTACAAATGAATGCTTATAAAATTAAAAGTGCAAACCATAGATGGGGATTTAATTAGATTGTGAAAAGTGTCCTAATCTTATACAATGAGACAAATTGACCTATAAATAGCCCAATCTAATAATAAAAAAGAACTCCTAAGTTTAGCTTAAGTGAATAAAGTAATAAGGGACCTAATAATTAATTAATGACTAATTAATCTTTAAGTGATTATCCTAATTACTCCAACACCCCCCCTTAAGATCAACTTAGGGAGAAACTAAATAGTTGATAAAGAATGCAATGATGGATGCATGAATGGGTCCCAAGTAAACTGAAAGTGATGAGGTACCCAGGTACAAACAAATGAATCTCTCATAGCCAAAGAAAAAGAGAAAACCACATGGGAAAAAACTTCTCTCTAAATGAGATAAAATAAAATAATTGCACTAGTGAAAGAAGGATAAAATGAGGATTCAATGTGAACCCCCAAGGACTGCTTCTATCACATAAGCATAATAGATTCCCCTCCATTAGGAGAGATAAAATGAGGATATGAATCCCCCCATAAAGAAAGAGCTCTTATTCCAATGATGAATGCCTAAAGGAAAAACACGATCCATTTCCTACAAACAACATTTCTCTCCTTAAAAAGAAAAAAATCCAATGATAATTAGAGAAGCCATTCCCAAAAAATGGAAGAATCAAGAATTCAAATCCAAATGATGTGTGCCTCTGAAAACTGCTCATGTGTCCACATGTCAGAAAGAGATGATGTCAAACTAGAATACTATGAAGATTGATATAGAACATGTTACAAAGGTGATGAAGATGATGGGCCAATAACAATGATGTGGATATCAACAAAGAGGAGATGAATATCCTCAAATTAATCCTCCAAATATATAATTTGAGACTTTATAAACAAGAATGATATGTCTACAAGATATGAATCCCAAACTTAGGTTTTTTTTGGAATATAATAGGTGTCCTATTGTACTAAATGTTGGTGTTTCAATTTGCACCTTTGGAGTGTGTATTGGAAATGAAAAACTATGCACAGTATTAACTGCTCTTCAAATTAGGAGGGGAAGCTCCCTCTTTTGTTGATATGCATAAAAATTAAAGTAATCTAAGTTCCTATCTTTTTGACTTAGCTGGTAGAGGCACAAGGTTATAAAGCCAAATACATTGTAGCTAAGCTTTTCTCTAGTTTCTACAGATCTTAACTACAACTAGGCTAACGCTAAAACTATCCTATCTCCTCTAGAAAAACAAAGCAAGATGAATTAGGAGCAATTGGGAACGCTTGACGATAAACGCTATCTCAGGATTCCCAAGGAGATGAAACACTTTATCCGAGGTGTAGGCTAAAATAAAGGTTATTGGAAACAACATGAAATGACAAGCTAGTTCTTAGGATTCCCAAGGAGGTGGAACACTCTATCTGAGGTGTAGGTTGAAAAGAAGATTACTGGAAACAAACATGAAACGGAAACTCAGTTCTCAGGATTCCCAAGGATGTAAAATACTCTATCTGAGGTGTAGACTGAAAAGAAAATTACTAGAAACAACATCAAATGATAATCTTTATCTCTAAATTCCCAAGGAGGTAAAATACTCTATCTGAGGTGTAGATATGAAAGAAAGATTATTGAAACAACAATAGTAAATCTGGGACAGAAAATTTCATAATGAAACACACACACAATAGATGATCAAACTAGCTTTATATATTAAACAAAGTGAACAAATACTGAATAACAATATTGTAGGCAAGGTGGCACAACAATTTGTTATCATGAGAAAAAGTTAAAATACAATGAACAAAGGTGCTGCTATTTATAGAATCTCAAAGGAGTAGGGAACCCTAAAATCTCCTTGAGTTAACATTCAGTCTTTCAATCATACAAGATTTATTCCTATGTCTAAATAAAGATAACTTAACAATTAACTAGAAAAACTACCTCAGTTAACTGATTCTAAACTAAACTAATTGGACTTGCAAACATGCAAATCTTATTGATATGAGAGTCAACCAATAACCAACATCAATTAACTGAAAGTTCTACCTCCACCAAAAGATATTCCCAAAGAAGAGATAAACATGCATGAAATCAACAATCTAAACTCAGGAGTGATGTTGAGTTGACTGTTACCTTTGACGCTATCCTTGAGAAAATCGTAGGATGTAAATAGTTGTCTACTCCAAGCCATCATGAGCAATCATATCTTGGAAACATCTGCATACTTCAACTGGCAGTTCACTGACTGGTAACTTTGGTGGCTTTGCAACTGGAGTGATGATCTTTGTTTCTTCTACAGCTTTACGCTTTTGATGCTTTTTTTTATTTTTCTCAATGGATGAGTGTTACATGATGAAACCACGAAGTTTGATTGTGAACACTCTAGCTGTGAGAAATGCACATGAACTCACTGCGCATGCAAAATTCCAACTGTATTAACTCTCTAGACTGACCTTGGAAGGCTATCGGCTATACAAGGTATCAAACCATGTGGACTTTAAGTGACCACGCCTGTCAAATTGTCTAAATCAACCCTCCGGATGCGCTTGATGCAAATCAGTGTCATCTTTTCTTATGAAATAGTGAATCAAGACCGATTTGGTCTTGAATTTAGTTTGAGTGAATTGCATACTGAAAAGCTAGACTGTTGACTGTAAACACGGATTTGTTCAGTGAACTTTTTCGGTGAGGCTAAATATAGCTTCTCGAGGGGCAATTTTTACGAAAAATTCTGAGACATGGGTTTTTTAGAGAATATCTTTTTAAAAAAACCCACAACGGTAGAAATTTGAAAAAGTGTTTTTTTCCTTAACATGTAATGAATTCTCAGAGCAGAAGCTGTAGAGGGCAGCTAGGGCTTCAAAATATTTTTTCAAGCCCAAAAAATTTTGACACATGGGTTTTGTTGCAGCCTAAGAGCTAAGCAAACCTAGTTTCTCTATTTTTTTTGAAATGATGACTTTTTTCAAAACCCTAAAAATAGGGGGCAGCAGGGCAATTTTCTCAAAAAATTCTAGCATATGGGTTTTGTAGAGAATATCCTTTTGAACAAACCCACAACATCAAAAATTTGAAAAAGTGATTTTTTCTATGACATGCAATGACCTCTCGAGATAGAAACTGCATGGGGCAGTAGGGGTTGTAGAAGCTTTTTTTCCTCCGAAAAAATCTAGCACATGGGTTTTGTTGGTGCTTGAGATATAAACAAACATAGATGGCTAGATCTATGAAAAATTTTCATTTACTTGAACATGCGAGAGAAAACCTAAGAAAAGGATAGAAGAAATGTGGGGGAGAAGATAAAACTTATCAAGTGCCTCTTTCAATCCTTGAGAAAAATTCCTTTGTATACACCCAATCTGATGAATTTCTAGCAAGAATGTACACTAGTAGAATTTGGCAAATAAATGACTACGTGACTAAAAAATTTAGTCACATGACTAAAACTTCTAGTCACGTGACTAGCACTAGTAGTATTTAGAAAATAAATGACTAATTTGGTCAATTATAAGTGACTAATTTGGTCATCGGGTAAAATCACAACTAAATGACTAATATCAGACAAATAAAAATGACTAAATAAATGACTATTACTCTATTCTTTTTTCTTTTGAATTTGATCATAATCCATAGAGCTTAAGCCCCCCTCATAGGACCCCTACCTAAGTGGGCCATTTGGTTGCCTAGGTTGCTTGGTGCACCAAAAATACCTATTGTGTAAATTTGAAACTTGGGCTTATCATCTGCTAAAAGGTTTTTCAAACGAGGGCTTTATTTTTCCCTTCTTTTTAATGTTTATTGAGTTTTAATAAGCATACCCTAAAACCTTGTTGATATTTTATTTTAGGTTGCAGCTCACAAAATTGGACAAGTGAAAGGTCAATACCAGCAAGCAAGAGTTTGGAGGAGTGGAAACCAATAGCGAGTGGAAAGCAGCAAAAACCGCTAACAGTATAACACAATTTGGGCGGAATCTTTAGGTTAGTTTTGTGACAAATTGCATCATCTTTAATATCAAACTACAATTCCTTCCTACCACTACTACACATAAGGGGATTTTAAGACATTAATTTAAGACAAAATATTAATTTTGTCTTAAATATATATTTTATGTTTAAATTATATTTTTAATTTTTTAAATTAAGACAATAAAAAATAATTTTTTTATGCCAAAGGCATATCCAATTTGAAAGGCCCCAACCTGAATTTTGCATTTAATGGTACAGATTTTCTAAGAAGTCTTTGTTGATGAACAAACTGATCCTTCCCATTGGTTTGTTTGGTCAGATCAAATCTTAAATGCAGTTCATTGTGGTCAAGGGATGTACGTAGGCCAGTTGCCATAATGAATCTTTATATTTTGACTGTCTAGTCATAATGGTGGTGCAAAACATTAAATTTGTGTGTGATGTGAGGAAGGGATTTCTCCTGTTTGCGTGTGTGGTGAGATGAGGTTTTGTATTGTTTTGTAGAATGAGAGTTACATGTTTAAAGAGGGGGCATATCCATTTAAAGTTGTGCATCATCTTCATCTCCATCTTCATGTGGTTAACAGAGCATAGTAGAGCAAAACAAAACCCTAAAATATCTTCTCTTCCCTTGTCAACAAATAAACATAAATGCAAATACAATTTCGCTCATGAGGAAATAAAAGTGCCTATGTTTCTTGGTTAGTAGTTTATATTGATATAGTATAGTTTAATATATACTTTAAGTTTTAAAAAATTATGTTTATAAAAATTCTTAAATTTTCTTAATTAAATAGGGGTTACAAGATAAAAAGTTATATTATCTTTCATATTTATATTTTGTGGTAGATATATTTTTTTAACTTTTAAATAATTATTTATAAAAATAGAAAGAATTAAAAAGTGAAAAATTGAAAATATTTTATAAATTTATACATTGAATAATTTTACTTATTATATATATATATATATATATTAACTCAAAAAAAAAATTATAAAAATGGCACACAAATATTCGGCATACCCAATTGCACACCTAAAGTGCCATAGCTAGTTTATTTCCCTCTTCTCCTTCATTTTCCCTCCCTCATTCGACATGCATTTTCCTTTTTCCCTCATTTTCTAATGATTTCTTCCACAGATTACCGGAAATATGACCTACAATGGACACTCGTTGATAGAATTTGTGCCGCAAAGAACATCTACTTACATTAGCCAGCATGATTTGCACTATGCGGAAATGATTGTAAGGGGAAACATTGCATTTCTCTGGCCAATGCCAAGGTGTCGGATCCTTTTTTATGCATGCATTACTTTCAAGTACACCATTTTCTCAATTATGTGACCATACTGATTTGTGTTGCTTACAGACCTACTGCAAGAACTTTCGAGATGTGAGAAGCAAGTAGGCATCAAACCAGATCCAGATGTTGACATCTTTATGAAGGTAAGTACTTCTTCCAGAGGGTTATTTTTTTATTAGAAGTTCCTCAAATGAAATCTTTGCTTTATGATATCTGCCACTTATTGCACACTGAGCTGCACTATGGCCACAAGAAATAGTAATTAAGGGCCAAAAGACCAATCTTATCATAAACTATGTATTGAAGGTTTGTTTTCAAAAATTCTATATTAAGCGGTACAAATTCTTCATAGATTTTAAATATTAAGATTATTCACCTGGGTAACTACGCCTTTATGCATTGTAGCTTCTAGGACTAGAGATTTGTGCTGATACAACAATAGGAAATTAAATGCACCATGGAGTCTCTGGAGATCAAAAGAAGAGTCACTACAGGTGACATATCCAAGGAAATGAGCCACCAACAAGGTAGAAAGCCTCTCCAATCTTTACTCAATACTTGTACTTACTAGCACATTAGATGATAGGTGTAGTAATCATGATATTTGTAAACAGTTAAACCAATAGTTATCAATCAACTAACCTTCTTGAACTATACCCTTTAAATTGGGATGTTGTCAAAGCTTAACTAGTTCTATTCATAAATTGATACTTCTTAAATAGGCTCATTCCTCTACCTATGGGGAACATTTTGAATTAAAGAAGGCTCTTTAAAACCTTTAGTGATACATATTTTGGTTGTTTAGGTACATAAGCACCTTAAACACCTTTGGAGATACTTGTATTGGCCAACCACATAGAAGAATGATTATGCTTCTATTATGTTCTATTGTGCATGTAGCCAATCTAAGCCCTTATATTAGAATCTTTGCTTATACTAGAAGTTTCCAATGCCTTATTGATCATGGGAATCTATCCTATGCATTTGATAAGTGATATTCCTATGATTCAGTGTTTGTACAGTTGCATATTTGTATAAATTAGTTTTTCAAAATGGTTGTCTTCACTCTCTATGACAATACACCATTTATACAATTATAGATACAAATTTGTTCTTCTATAGCTTTTAGACACATTATGGATTCCATATAGCATTATTTTGGATTGGGAATCTCAATTGCATAACTGCTATTGCAAATTATTTTGGATATTGCTTGGTTTAAACTGCTATTCTCTATAGCTTATCTACACATTATTTGACACTGATAAGGCACCACATATCTCTTCTATCACTCACTTATTCAGGTTGTCTATGGATTCCAATATCTTCACTAGTTGGACTTGAAATTTCCCTCCCTGCTCCAGGAACCTTTTATGAGAAAATGGAATAGGAAAAGACATTGCTTTTGTACAACACCTAGCACAAGTACATGTCGAATCTATAGACTTGGAAAAACACAAACCTCTAGAGGTCAAACATTTGATCCAACATCATTTTCAAGTAGGTTATAGAGTCCTATACAGTTAGTCCATTAGGTCCAACATCATTTTCCAGTAGGATATAGAGTCCCCTACAGTTAGGCCAACAAGGGCTCAAGAGCCAACAACACAACAATCTGCAATAAATTCTAGTGACTAAAAGTGAGAAATCTTTGTAATTGGCAAGGTGTACAAAAGTAAATTGCAATCCAAAAGATGGAATTGGCTACTTATTACTTTTGGGTCTATAAACAATATTTTAATATGGAAGACAATACATCCATCCATGTATAACTTGAAAGGATTTCATTCAACTATTGTTATTGTCAATGATAGCTTGGGTATAGTGTGTTTGAATATAGAGGTGGGACAAAGGTTCATGATGTAGGTAAGCTTTGAAGAACTTACTTTTCTGCACATTAAACAACAAAGGGGAGAAATCCATGAAATTCAAGATGGAACCCTAGAGCAAACTTGCAATTAATGTTTCTTGCACCTATGATCTTTTGTGAACAAGATTAGCCTTTGGCTTTAATTGTGATATTATGAATATGGTTGGATTGTAAAGAAATTGGGAAATGTAGTTAATTTTTTTTCAAAATCTTACTGCAATTATTGCTTTGGGTATATTTAGAAATTTTCTTTTGGGTTTAGGAAAATGACAGATACTACAATGGTCCATGTTCGATGAATCATGAATATGATGCAGTAGAGTTCCCTGACATTTTAACTGTGAAATAATACTTGTCTAGGAGATATGTCATTTTACACTTGTTTAGTCTGGTATTTAGGGATGATTATATGATATTTACATGGAAAAAGCTTTCAAACATATTTTTGAAAGAATAGTGACATATTTAGGTAGAGATATTTGAGTGTGAAGTTTGGCACTTAAATTCTTTGCTTTGGTTTTGAAGGTTGCATGGGTAGCAGGCCAGTATGCAAGTATCACTTTTGCAGACCAGAGAAATTTTAGTGCAGCCTTACATAGTGTTGTAGCAGGATTGCGAGATCCTGAGTTGCCAGTGCGTGTAGATTCTGTGTTTGCTTTGAGATATTTTGTGGAGGCTTGCAAAGGTATATTTTGGGATCATTTCATGATACTCTTCTTTCTCAATCAATAAAAAAAGATCATATTGGTCATCAATTGTACTGTAAATCTTGTAAATATTATGAAATGCATATGTTTGATCTAAAGTTGTCAACCTATTTTTATAGATTTGAATGAAATTCAACCAATCCTACCGCAACTACTTGATGGTGAGTAGTAGTTTAGACTGTTTCTTGATCTAGTTTCACCAAAGAAATTTAGTTGATAGCAGTTGGTCTTGTTTCATTTTCTCAGATTTTTTCAAGCTTATGAATGAAGTTGAGAATGAAGATCTCATGTTCACCCTTGAAACTATTGTGGATAAATTTGGAGAAGAGATGGCACCTTATGCCCTTGGATTATGCCAGAACCTAGTTTGTTTTCTCTATGCTATGCTAAAAAAATGATAATAATTAAGTTGTAATTGCCTGGTTAGTATGTTACTTGGTTTGATATTTATTGCATGGTTATTCCTTTTTTCAGTACATGTTACTTTATTTAATAAAATATCTTACTCTATTTATAGGCTGTTGCATTCTGGAAGTGCATGCAATCTGCTAAAGTTGATGAAGAGCTAGATGAGTCAGGTGCATTAGCTGCTATAGGATGCTTGTGTGCTATAAGCACAATTCTTGAATCTGTTAGTAGGTTTCCTCACCTTTTCCCTCAAGTGGAAACTATATTGTTGCCTATCATGCGAAGAATGCTTAGTACTGATGATCAAGGTATCTGCTTCCCCCCCTTTTTTCCTAGGCTATATAGAGACTAGTTTTTTGAAGGGAAAAAAATGTTTAGAATGTCTATCATTTTGAGAGATCTTTTCTATGATTTTTGTGCTTTTTCCTTGTTATTTTGACACCCCTTTATGGTCTAATTGTTGCTACACAATAGTTTCATTGACATCCATAAATGCATTTGATTTTGTTGTGCATGGTAGAAAGGAAATAAATGCTTACAGGTCTTTTTTTCAAATGCTTAATTTCTAGCTCATTGGTGTATACTACCTGTTTCTATCTTGTGAAGATGGAACTTGAATATGTTTTATTTAACATAGCATACAACTTTTTAAAGTTCTTGTCTTGTAATAGGAATAAAAATTCATTTTTTTCAGACATTCCTATCTTTTCCCTTGTCTCAAAGAGTTCTCTCTTTTGTGTTAAAGTGGAATTCCTATCCAACTATAACATCTGACAAAAATTCCCCTACCATTATACTTTGGTGCATGTTCAAAGCCCATCCCAAAGCTCCCATTTTGGCAGAAGCAGGGAGGACTCTAGCAAAAAAATTGGCTTTATACCTGCCAATTGCATTCTTTTGAAAGTTTCACAAGCCTTTTCAACAAACAATTTTCTGCAAAACCTACAATCATTGCATTCCATGAGATGACATCTTTTTGAGGCATTTTTTCAAACAATTCATGTGCCTTTCCTGTGCTTCCACATTTTTCATGCATATCTACCAGAGCATTTCCAACCATAACATTTGACAATAGATCCTTGATTTGATAATAGTACAGTTCTACACAAATAGCATAGACCGATGCACAGTAAGGTAGTTTGGGTTGACATTGCATGCATCCAATACTATGTACTATTCAAGATGTCTTACCTGCAAACCTGCCTTGCATTTTTAGATAAAATCCTTTAAAACAATAATGCATGCATACACTCTCTTGGCTGAATTTGTTCAAGCACAAGCACACGATTATGTTTTAATAGAATTTCCTATTCAGTGGTCCCCTTAGCAAAATCTGGTATGTTTTTGAGGCCATTCACAATGCTTGCATGTCTTCTAATGGTTCTTTTCATTCAACAAGACCTTCATTCTTAGAGAGGTTTGGCCAAACATACCCTAGGGTGAGAGGTCTATAATGGGTCAATTTTAAAGTGTTAACATTTAGAACTTCTAGCCAAAGTTTGATTAAATAGGATAATAGACAAACTACAACTGCCTTGGGACAGTGGTTCCCATTCAATATCTACTTTTAGTTAAGAAAGACATAACTTCTTGATGCTCTCATTCAATCCCTTGAGTTTTGACGAAAGCCCCACTTAATAAATTATGTTAACTTATATTCTTGTTGAATCTTCCTCTCTGTCCAATTACCTCTTATTCACTGCTCTTTTTCTCTAAGACTCTAATTAGTTTCCACTTTGGCTTGTTTACAGCTATAGAATTTAACTCAATTAAAATTTGTAGACTTTTCATAGGGTTTGCTAGAGTCTTCCAATCAATTTCTCTTCCCAAGTTCATAACTAGGAAATTGTGTTCCTTCAACACCTATACTTTTTAAATAAAATGAAGTATATTAGAATAGCAACCGTTGTTTTTTAATGCAAGGTATATGACAACATACATTAGACACTCAAACATGTACATAATGCATTTTAACTAGATTTTATACCTTGTTGGCATCTAGGATGTACAATGAATAAACACCCCTTAGTTTTTTTTAGGCCTAGTCATTTAATTTCAATTGCCTACATTTCCAAGTAGTGAAATTGAAGGCACGTTCTCCTAAGGAAACTAAAATGTTATAGTTTTTTAATTTCTAATTCTTTTGAAGGCAACAACCTTCTCCGTTTACTAGTAATAATGACAATTGTAAATGGAGGGCCTCTCTTGAAACATTAGAATGGTAGAAGCAAACTTATTATATGAAAGACAATCAAGTTGATTAGTGAAATAGAATACCATCATGCAGGCTAATGGATTCATGGAATCTATCATTCACACATGGAACTTTGCAAGTTACATCTGTTTCTTGTCATGCCTTGGTCCTTCGATGGTTTGTTCTTGTTATTTTTATTTTTTGGTGAATGATTGATTCCATTGGCCTACAAGCCTGTATTCTTTTTCACTTTAATCATCTTGATTGTCTTTCATATAATAAGTCTGGTTCTTCTTATCTTTCTAATGTTTCAAGAGAGGCCCTCCATTTGTAACTGTCATTTTTACTAGGAAACAGAAAAGGTACTAATTGATCCATTTTTATCAACTAAGGTTTAGTTAATCTTAAGAAGCCATGGTTATACTAACACAAGACCTTTCCATCACTAAATATCTAATATAGTTTATTATGACCTAATTTATGTAAGTACTGCAACAAAATTGAACTTCAAAATTAAATGATCTGAGTGCCAATGAATACAAAGAATTCATAGCACAAATATTACTTCATAGGGTATACCAGTGAATATTACTTCCTGAAATGCGCCTATGGGCTGCCTAATCAAAAATTCAAACTGAAGCAAAGATCCAAAGAAACTTTGTCTTAATTCTTAATGTAAATAGGGAGGCCAGCATTTTATATGAATGCTCAGTTATGTCCAGCATTATTATGTTCACACTAAAATCTCAAACCTATGTGCAAACACATTGTTTGAAATGCAAGTACTTAACCAAAGATTGGATTATCCTATTACAATGCAACAGATGATATTTGTAATAGCATGACCTAGGTTTGTTGAGTTTGTGGTGTGATACAGGATACATTCAATCTAAATGATGTTTACCAATCATTAAGAAAGTGGTACTTCAAAATATTATTGAGGTCCCCTTTAGAATTTTAGTGTTGTGAATGTGATTTATTTGTTCTAAAATGTGGCAGCATTTTAATACAGTTACAATATTGTAATGATCATTCAAAGATTGCATATGAGTTTGTGCAATATGATTGTGGATAGAAGCATGTTTCTTTCTGCAATACACTAAATTTGATATATTTTAATGATCTGGTTACAACTCAGTATTTTCACTTTCACTGCTCCTCACTCCTGTCAACTTGACTCTATTACCCAAAAATAGGCACCAATCTTGGTTTAATCAAGCTCAATCAATTTAAATCAACATGAACAAATCTAAAACCATTATTAGTTTAGTTAGTTAATGCAGTTCATGGTTTCACCATTTTCCAGGGAATAGTCTTCATGAACTACTGTGAATCGTGTATCTTGCTTTCACCTTGCACTCATTGCAACTGTGTTGAATAAGCTATATAGAGGTAGTAAGGTAGCTAGATGCTCTCAGCCTAGTGACAACTTTTGGGATTGAATCAACAATGGGGCTTAGCTACCAAGTCATTAGTCTCTTCATATTTTTTCAACCTCTAGGAATACCCTCCTGAGCTTAAGTTGAGCTCGAAGTGTAGGAGAGAGTACCCCCTCTCATTGAGTTGACCTTCAACCCTCCATGGTCTATTGATGAACAACTTTCACTTTCTTAATGACAACCTTGGCCTCGTGAGTGAATTTTAGTTCTAGGAAGTGAAGTAACGGTTTTGGGACACAATAGGCATAATGGAAGGCTCCTCTAGCAATGGTGGTGAGATGGAACCCACTCAATCCTTAGCTTTCTCCACTTCTTCTTTGTCACTTTTAATCATTGACAAGAACTTGGAGCTCTCTTTTGAATGGGAAACTGGTTACTATTTGCAATTTCCTCCAATGTCTTTGCATTTGCAGACTTGTGCCCCTGCTATTTTTTTGGCCCATAATTAGCTCTAGTTTTTTGGCTCTGTGTTTGGGAAATTGTTACAATATATGTAGCTCGCATAAATGATCTTTCTTATCTTCCCCAAGATCTTGAGTATCTGAATTCCCCTCATTTGACAAAAGCAAAACACCTTCGAAGATTCAGAATATGGATTAATTAAAATGTCTGCCTGTTCTACTATGTGCTGACCTAATCCCGTGTGTTGATTTCCATCCTTATCAACTATCCTCTGCAACTAAACTGAAAATGAACCAAGAATCTTGGATGACTTGTGTTCAATGATCTTGTGTCTGAGTTTATTGCAATGAAAACATTTGACTGGAAGACCTTCATAATTCAGAATTTGAGTCCAAAAGCCTATGTTTGAAAGAATGTCAATAGAATGGTGCAATGGTTTGGACAGATCAATGTAAACCAACTTATACTCAACTTAGATTTTTAGATATTTATTTATGCAATCATCACATACATTACATTTTGTTCTTAAGTACAAAGCAACTAAAGAAATCTGAATCTGCATATAATTTACTAATTTGAGAATTTAACAATTTAAAGCAAATGTTATCTAATAACCAAACTTGTAAATTATTGTTTTACATGTCTTCATAGCTTTAAACTGTTGTTTTAACTATTATTTCCATTAGTAGGATTGTCCTTTAACCTCTTAAAAAGTGAAATTCTTTATGAGATGGAATTTGGATAAGATCTAACAAAATAACTCCATGGGATGATTTGCATTAAACTTGAATTCATTTTTCTAGTATTCGATGTGATATATATTTTGTTTTATAGAAAAAACCACCCATGCTTGACAATAGGGAAGAATGAAAGCACTGCAACAATACCAATGAATTCCATGTGCAACAATCTTGGAGATGAATTTAGATGCAGTGTGGGAATCAGAACATACAAGTGAAGGTTCTTAACAACTCTAATAGTTGTACCAGGGGCCATTCTTAACAAACCAAATGCAATTGATAACTTTTCACTATGGTGGCAGATAAATGATTCTTTATACCCTATTTCCTTCATTTTCCAAGCCAATTTCTCCTACTTTGCATAGCTCTGCCATGTTTGTGGATGTGATCTGTCTCCTACACAAAAAACATGTACCAATTTACGGCCTTCAATCCAACTACATCCAGGTATCTTTTTAATTCCTCTATCTTTCATCAATCTCTTTACTATTTGAACTTCGTACAAATGTTTTAGAGAACATAAGTTGCAGCATTTTTAGGATCTAACTAAAAAAGTAGTGTTGCTAGAAATGCTCAGCCTATATTCATATATGATCCACATGTACCACAGATTTAACTAGCATCTTAGTAATAATGTTTAGGGTGTCCTCAATATAGCCAGCACGGGCACAAAGGTCAACCATGCACACCTAATGATCAACTATATATGTAAATTGTAATGCAATAAGGGTTATCAGATGATTGGCAGAACTAATCCTTCACTCCCGCCGATAATCAATTTTCTCCCTGATATGCTTCTTCAGGCCATCAATAGGATGAGATCTCCTGTTCCTGCAATGGTCTGATGGGGATGTCATTGGTGGAGTTTGTGCTTGTCATCGGGACTTGGGTGGTGGTTCCAATGATAGGTCTATGTTCATGTGTTTGGTGTACCATTCGGCGGGAGTGTGACCTACCATTCTGGGGTCTCACCGATTAAATGTGCTCGTTGCTCATTATTAGGATCTTGGTCATAATTTTCAAGCTAATGTAATGGCCTACATGATACATCTTCATCTCCGAGTTCTCTAGATTGAATTTCAATTTTTTATCTTTTGCTAGAAACATTTGAATATTATTATTGGGTGATTTATGAATTATGGATCATCCAGACCCATTTTATAGATCTTTAAACAATAACATTTTTTATAATTAATTTATGTTTGATCTGATCTACAATTTTAAGCGGATGAGGCTTAAGAATTGATTGTAGGAGGGGAAGAGAGAGGTTGGATGTGGATGAGGATGTGGTGTGTTGTGGCCTGACAAGGTACTATTTCATTTTTGGAAATCTATTTAAGGTGTAATTAATAGTAATTTACTATTCATGCATCTTGCTTTGTGCCTAGCATCCTTGTGTTGTTTTGTCCTCGAACACATCCTATTGTTTGCAAGAGATATGAATTGTTGAGAAATGCATAGAAAGGCATAATAAGAGCACATGTGTTGAGAAATACTAAGAAGAGAATGCCAAAAGCTTGAAGATTTAAAGCTTTAATGCTACATTTTCGTGCCAATATGGTAATTTGGGATTTTCCGCACTTTCACACCAAACAACTCATAACATTTGTTGCACTTTCAAAAGTCTCCTGCTATATTATATTTGATGCAGTTCCTCACCTCTACACTACTGCATAGATCTGTAATAGTTCCAATTCCTTATCTTGTGCTTATTAACCAACAAATCCTCAATGCAAGGCAATGCATCTCCTCAATGTAGGCACTCTAGCACAAAATAACCCATAGATATGTTTATCGCTTTGATACCATATTACAATTATATTGTTGAGCCGTTGAATATTACATTGCATAGAGGCTTGTTAAATAAGCCAGAGAAAATGAACTACCTCCTAAAAATGAGGAATAACCTCATGCCAAGTAAACCTCTATGTACTAAAATGTGCTAATGATAGCATAAGAGTAACCAAACTAAAAATCTATGCCTCTAAAATGCTAGCATATGTCCATTGTACATATTAATGCTATAACAAAGGTACATTAATCTAATAATTATCATTTATCCATAGATAAAATAAATTGATTCCCCAAGACTATATGGTAACAAACACTAAACTAATACCATGCACGAACCTATGAGAGATGATTTTAAGTGATGCTTATGTGATAAAAATCAGCGACAGCCAAATAATGCCATAATTGACATTGTAAGATTGTGGTGCAAGATTATATTATTTAATGATGAATCATCTGCCATGGGAACCTGATGATTGTATTGTGGAGGAAACTAAACAATATGATGTCATTGAACAGGATATCAAACATCAGTCCAAACTACATCTACAATTGGTCTTGATAATGGAAAACTGGTCATCTAAGTAATATACACGACTGTCATTTGATTGTGTTTGGCAATAATAATGTTGAAATTTGAAACCTATATTGAGAGAGAATACTCCCAATGTCAAAATTGAGGATGCTGATATGGCTTAGTTGATTGTAGTGTTCAATCTAATTTTTATTGATTAGAAGATGAAGAAATAATTGATGGTTCAATAGTTGGTCCCTTTTCATGAGAAGAATTGTTGATGGTTGATGATTTTCTCCATTTTTGTTAGTGGCAGATCAATCTTGATTAGACACAAATACCAATGTAGTCGTGGGGTATTCAAGGAATGCTTGCCTTGGAATTGTCTCAGGGTCAATAGGAGTGATAGTACCTTGTCCACGTTTGCTAATTTTACTACCTTTACAATCCACCTGTTCAAACAAATTGTAACTAATGTCTTTTGCATGCTTCTCAAAATCAATAATGCTAATTTCAGACTACTCATAATAGATCTGGAGCCTAATGTGCAAACTAGGAAAGGTCGATTCAAAGTTCAAACAACATGTATAAGATACAAATTGAGAGTGTATGGTGGAAAAATGTGTCATAGATATTTCTCAGAATTCATATGTTCAAAACAAAGTCATGCCTAGACAAAACACTCTCATGGAAATTTATGATTTATGAGAAGAAAATTTACAGAGCTTAACTACAATTGAAAAAAATCATTTAGGAGAAGAGATATGATGGAGCTTAACTGCAATTAGTTTGTCCTCAAAATCTGTTATTTAAAAAAGAAAAGTATTTTTTTCCAAGGGTTGCCCTGGGCATGCCGAGGGTTCATCCTTGGGACTGTAGATTTTGTCTTGGGTACGTAACTCACATTTCTTGGTATGAACCCTAGGTGTACCGTACCCAGGAGGGACAAGACCCAAGACCTATACCTAGTCTGGTTCAGTATGGGTATGCCTCTGGAAACAAGTGAACTCAGTAACATAGCATTTTATCGATTGGGGGAAACTGTAGTGGGGCACTTGATTGCACATTGCATCGGCCAACGCATATGGAATGCATAATGTGAGACACATATGTGGTATTTGAGATTCAATGAAGAATTATTTTCTATTTTAAATCTAGAAAATTAATGAAACACGTCCACTTGCAAGTACCATATATAGCTAAAGATAGATTATGTTTCTAGGATGCAGACATTTGGATCATACTATCAATAATCTTTACCATTTCTTGTAAAAAAAATGCCATTTGAGAATGAAATTAGAAGGGTTTCAAATGGGTTCAGTGGACCTAACTGAAGCTGATATTCAAACACAAAGTTTGAATCATGTAACGTAGTTATGCCATTTTTTTCTTCCCTTGTCTATCTCTCAAATTATGGCCACTGATGAAATTTAGTTAGGATTCTTAGCATCTATGATTTTGTTTGAGACAGTTGAATCCACTAGCGAGGCCCATGTTTGTATCCATTTTATTTCATCATAAACTATATTGGTAGGACTAGGAACCATACTCTTGTATCATGGCAGAAATGCATTCAATAAATCTAGCAGTAAAATATTTGTGACTTCCTGAGAACTGCCCTACAACATCTGGAAGAACTACTACAAGAAATACTTACCAAGTTAAATCTCTTCTATTTTAGTTACCTTATCCTCTCTTTCATTTGGAGAGGTTGTTCAATATGAAGGATAGATGTATACAACCCAAAATATATCTTATTCCCTTCAAACTCTCCCATCTTTGATACATGGCCTACTAAACACTATTTACAATTACATGGAATTTTATAAATGACTTAGTTGCCACCTTTCTCCTTTCCATTTCTAGGAACATGATTCTTAGCATATCCATTAGTATTTCATCCACTTTGGTTACCATCTAATTAATTCAAACACGTAATGCTCTGCTTTATCAAAAGGATCAAATTCAAAACTTTATCTGATAGTTAAATAATAAATTCATTCAATCCCTATCAATATAAACTGATAAATATAATTTTGAAGGTTATTAGAGATTTTATCTTTCCACAGTCCATAATAATGAAAATAAATTTTCTAGGTGAAGATAGAAGAAACTATTGTCATCAATGTTTTGGATCACCCGATTTTCCCTTCTTTAGTATGGATAGATACATGATTTTGTCATTGTGATTCACCAAAGAAATATATTAAACTCGAATAGTTGTTTCAAATTAAATGATTGTAGCAACTAATTAATATGATAAGACTTAGTTTACTAAGGTGATAGGAGTATTTTATTTTTTTTATGATGGGTCTCCAAGTAATACTTAAGCCAATACTATCATCAATGTTAAGGATTTGCTCATATTTATTGCTTTCAACTGCCTCAGTATTTATTTTGAGATAATGATATTCATCCACAATGGCCTGTGTCTTTAATTTTGGTGTTATGCTTAGTTGTACAATAATTTTTTTCTAATTCCAATTGCTTAATCCTTTCATAACATATTTCTTCAATGTTTTATGTCCATTATATGGAACTCTGCATGAATACCCAGTATCAGATACACAACTTTAATGCATTGGCTCCATCCTTAGATGTTCTCAACATCTTTTTTAGATTACTTCGTGGTGTAGAAATTAATTTTATGTTTTGTTTCTTCATAATCCTTGAGATTTTATTGGAGATACCTTAGATATATTGCTCTTCATTCCATGGGATTTCCCAAGGCCTAGTCTAGCACATCAAAAGATCCTAATAATCAATTTTCCCTAATAGCCATTCTTCTTAAAGACCTTCCTCAAATATGCTAGTTCCTGCTCCAGATGTTCTTCATTGAATATTCCATAGGCCCTTATTGTAAGAATTTTTAACATGCAGCTTTTTTGAGCCAAGTGGTTGTGAGAACTCAAATGTAGGTGGAGATCAGTGTGGATGGATACTTTTCCAGTAAACGTGTTGCACTATTGACCTATCATCCTTCTTGGAGAGATGCATGTCTAAGAAACAAAGGATTCCATAACTTTCAATTACGATGGTTGTTTCAATTAACAGAGTAGCAAATTAATTCATACAAAGCTACATATAACATTCTCAAGATATAGATGTTGGGTGCAACTTGGGAAAAAGAAATAGGCAAAAATGCTTGGAGACCTTCACTGACTTTAGGAGGTTGGGTTCCCAAAGACCCTTTCTAGTTGGTCAAGGGCATCAACTAACTTAAGGTCATTTTCCTCTCCCCTCAACTTTTCTCCTCTTCCTCCTTCGAAGAGGGAAAACCTCTCCTTACTAGTCAAGTGCCTAATGACCCTTGGCCTAACAATTGAGTGGTTCACTCTTATGTGGGTCAATCCATCAATTCATGGTCTTTTATGCTCACTGCTTAACCAATTGGTTGAAGGAGAGTGGCACTTATGCACTCTCCCTATTATTTGATGCTTTGGGGATGAAAAGTCATTATCAATATTATATTTCCTTATTGTTTGACTCTAAAATTAAATATTTAGTCTGCACTTTTTGATTTATAATGGTAATAGTAAATGGATGAATAAAAAATCCGTATTGTGATAAACTTTCCCTACTTGTGCAGTTTTGTTAAGTTTATGACACCAGTTATGGGTCTGGAAGGTT
>VDFB02024739.1:0-11894 GCA_007258455.2 Sequoia sempervirens | reverse complement strand
TAGGCTACTGCAAAACATAATCAACTCCAACCGGAGCTTCTTTCTCCTTCACAGAAGGGTTTGAAACATCTTTCACTAGCTCAAAGGTCACATGACCCAACCCAGAACCAGTGGACTTACTCTTTTAGTTCATGACCATAGTCCATTTTGCATCAAGTTTGGCAGCAGATGTAGCTGTCGACCGAGGCTTTTCAACATCTCATGATGGAGAAGGTGTATGAGGCACTACTAAAGGGCAGTCATTTATCTTGTGGTCCATTAACTGACACCTATAGCACATGTTGGGAAGATTAAAATAGGTGACCTTCTGAGTGTGGTAGAAAGCTCCAATTTGGATATCAATGGAGTCTTTTAAATATTTGGAAAGGTCAACTTCCACACAAACCCTCTTTTGGGGGTAGACCTAAAAGAACCTATCTAGCTCAATGCAAATAACCCTCTCTAGTGAGGAGGCTATACTATTCAAAAAAGGAACACAAGGCAAAGGTAGACCAGGAAATTCAATCCAGAATGGGACCCACAACTTGGTGTCATCCGAGATGGAAAATTCATGAGTCCAACCTTGAAAAAATAATAGAGAGGATTGGACATACCAAGGCCCATGGCTTAAGATGGCCTGCACATGATTGGCCTCCACAAAGCAAAACAAAAAGAAACCCTTGGTTAAGTTTTGGACCATATCAAGGAGGACCCCATGAGGGACCCAAGCCTTGTTAACCCAATCTTTAAGCACACTTTCAGGGGGAGTTCTCCCAACAAAATACCCAACAAGGGTGTACTACTCAAGCCATTGACAAGCAGTATCAAAATATAGTAAAGGAAAAACCACATCAGCTGGTGAATCAGAGCACTTACCTCATGAAAGACTTTCGGAACAAATTTTTGGGGACGTTTGTTCGGAGGAGGAGCCATTGATTATCGCCGTCAAACCGCTAACACTAGCAAGAACTGCTAGGTTAGAGCCGGTTGAAGGCATATTAAAACAAGAAACCGCAGTAAATGGCTATACAGCTTTTCCCCGTGCGTGGATGTGCGTGATGACGCAAAAAAGGGTGACCGCTAGTAAAACACCGAACCCCAGCGTAGGTCATACACCTCCCACTTGTTAATACAACTATTCATCTCTTCTTTGGTGGAGTTTTTTCTTAAAAGGGTTTCTCCACATAAACACTGTGTTATGTGTTGTTATTTCTATTCTTTGCAACATTTGTTTATAGTTGTTTAAATCTCCATATGGTTTACACTACATAATCTGGTTTACAGTAATTTGTTAAAGCTTCCATTATTGCTATTCCTCTACCATTTTTCTAATGAACATCACTAGAATCAAAAAGATTCTCTAGGGTGATTAAACCCTTTGGAAGCTTGTTGGATTTGAGTTGGATAATCTGATATTCATAAGCTTCTTCAATTTTTGGTTGTAATTATTTTGCAAATTCACTAGAGTGTTGAATAAACATGGTGATCTAGGCATCACTCTCAAAGACTTGCTAGTTTTGATCATTATTGAGGATGGTCAATCTTACGATCACCCACCTGGTGCTACATGCTTGTTTGATATCAGGTCTATTAATGAGTTGAACTAAGAACCAAACATTTCCATTCTATTTGCTACAACATTTTGAGATCTCAGAATCACTTGGATGTTGAAGGCTTCAAATCCTTCAATTAGATCCCACACCCTATGGCAAGAGAATCACATTCACATATTTTTTGTTGTTGATTTCCCTCATATCTTTTTTATCACTAGATTTTAATATTCAAATAAATTTAATCATTTGATTCACATTCACTCTGCAAGACTCAAACCACAGAGTCGGACCTCATACTCTGCTTCATTATTTGTATAGGAAAATTGGAATAAAAAATCTTTGAGAGTTTCAACTTCGATAGGGGACACTAGGTGGATGTCGACTCCTAAACCCGTGTGACATATCACACCATCAAAGTGTAGAGTCGAAAGGTCCAATTCATCATTTGGGATTTCATGTTGGATTTCTTGACCTTTGATCACTTGAGGGATGGCTTGATCTTTATCATAAATCACATATGTGTTGAGGTTGGTAGCATCATAATTTTTGAATGGATCACTCCTCATGAATTCTTTTATCGACAATTCTTCTTCCAAGCTCCTATTTGTATTTATTTCTTCATCTTCTTATATCTCCACACAATATATTTCATTTTTGGTAAGAGATGTGTGTGTGGCCTCAAAGTTTATCACAACATCATTTTCTATGTGCTTTGAGTGTAAAGGTTCTGATAATACTTTCATCTTGCCACCGTGCTTAGTCCTT
The DNA here is from genome assembly GCA_007258455.2 of Sequoia sempervirens. NCBI lineage: Eukaryota > Viridiplantae > Streptophyta > Pinopsida > Cupressales > Cupressaceae > Sequoia > Sequoia sempervirens. The sequence goes on along the minus strand of VDFB02024739.1, from coordinate 9,597 downwards.
AGGATTAGATGAGACCAATACAAAGATAAATACCCCCTAATATTAGTAGTAAAATATCTAAATAAACACAATCCAAAAATGGGAGGGATATCTATTACTACCACCTCTTGGGAAACCATAATGTTGGGAAATGAATACAAGGTTAAGGGGAGACTTTTTATTAGACCTATGACCTAAACCCTTTTTCCATCTAATTGCATGATTCCTCTATAAAGAGGCTTGTATTCTAGTTTTAATGAACTTGCAATTAATTTAGGAATAACTATGGTACTAGCACCAAAGTCAATCATATAATTATGTAGTAGCTTATCCCCTATAATGAGAGTTAAGAAGAATGAGGTAGGTTTTGGCTTATTTACCTCCTCCTTCGCTACCTTTTCTTTTTTTTTTATGAATACCGTGGTTCATATAGCATGTGATGCTTTAAATGGCTCTTTGCATTTCTCCTAGTTACATTTTGGGACTGCATTGGCCTGCAACTGTGTTTTATCATCTCTCAAAGCCTCTCGCAAAAAAGATTTCTTCTTTGGGATTAGCCAAAATATCCCATAAAGAAACATGGGTTGGGGCTTTCTTTAATTTCTCCACCACATTGAGTGGTATGGATAATTGGGCCTTTGGCTCCTTTATTTTACTCAAGACTACATTGTCACTCTACTTCTAGAACTTTGGAGCCACTATTGGTGGTCCTAGGTTTTTCTTGGAGATGGGCTTAGATTGCGATATAAAGGGTATATTCTCTCTGATCAATCTCCTTTTGGACTAGGTATAATAATTTGACTAAACCTGAGGGGTCTTTGATGTTGACGCCTCATTAGCGAATACTACGTCTTCTCCCTCCATCCAAGAAAATAAAACATGGTCTGAAGAAATTTCACCTTCTTGTTTGAGAGACATACCTTGCACTTGCATCATTAGGATAGCATTTTACACTCTGGGGGATTGATAGGAATATGCACTTGTATCAACAATGATTCCTTGATTTTTTTGTTTTGTGCTCGTTTATTGAAGATTAACCCTAGGGAAATTTCAAGGCATGTGTGTGTCATTACATGGGAAGCACCATGAATTTGTGTCATCTACCAAATTATTTTTCCCTACCATCAAATATTTGTAATGATTGGGAATTGTGGCTTGTAGCGGGGTTGGGACTGGGACTATCTATTTCAAAGGATAAGTCTAATTATTCAATCATACTCTTCCTTGGTATTGCTTATGTTGGAAGGGAGATCTATTACCTTGAAAATTTTGGTAAGGGGGTTTAGGAGGTACAACCTGCTATCTCTTAATGTTAATTATTTCATTAGAGAAGGTTCATAGTAGATTTTTCATATCACTCACTTCTATGGTCAATGAGGTACAAGCGACCACATTAGTTTTCACATTAGGATATGCATACATTGAAGGGGGCATAGGTACTAGGGTAATATTCTAAGGGTGGAAGTGGTATTTCAGTGAATACAGGAATAGGTGGCTGGGGAGGGAGATTTTTGGCATCTATAAGGTTATTCTCAACTCTGGCAGCCAAGTATTATGCCTATAGAAGGGTCTATCCTCCAAATGACTAGATCATTATGATTATGTTAGAATTAAATGCCTATAAGTAGAAAACAATAGCCATACCTACTAGAGGTCTAGCTATTACAGGGATCCTTTGCTATGTTTTGTGAAACTTGGTGTTGAAATTGTAGTGTAGAAAAATGCACACCTTTACATTTTCACACTATGTTTGGGCCCCTTAATTAAATCAGACTTAATTAAGCCTCTAATTGACCCAATTATGCATTTAAAAGCCTAATTATTATTATTTTTCTAAAATGGAAACTTGTATTAAACAATTTCAAACATTAATTAAATTTCCTTAGAATTGGAGTGTCTTGGATTTAGGTCTTAGGACTGTTGGAGTTAAAATGACATTGAGAGGGGGGTAATCTGTCTTATCAGATTTGAACAATTTTCACAAATTCAAAAACCATAGCTTAGTTTTATCTCAATATACTTTGATTAATGCATTCATGAGTTGAATATAATCATTCAAAAATAGAATTGAGAAAAATAATAACCAAACGGTGAACTGAAATAATCAACAACACAGTAAAGCAAAGGGAACTCAGAAGAACAAGAAGACTCAAGATTTTACCAAGTGGAAAACCCTCCTGGGGTATAAAAACCACTCCCTAAATTCCTTCGGGGCTTAATCTTTTTAACAAAAGTTCACAATGCCTTATAGGCTAATTTTTGAGCACCCACTCAAGGAGCACCAACCCATCATTTAGAGATATCTATCTCAAGGAGTACCAACCCCTCAAATTATACATCTGAACAAAAATTATCTCAAAGGATCTCTCTATTTTTTAGTCAAGCTCATAACTCTCTGTTTTCCTCATCTACCTAATACATTTTTGACTCAGCCAAAGAACAATATTCTTGGATTACTATTAGATTACTTTTACAATTTTCAACATTGGTATTTATTTACATTTCAAGTATGTATGTTGAAGAAATCTTCAAAAAAACATTTTTCACAAGATTCTCAGATTCTCTTGCTGATTTTTGAATATAAAGCTGAATACTAATAGTCTATTGATGATGATTAAAAATCAATAGTAACACTTATCTAGAGAGCTGCAAATCATCCAAAAAAAATGCAATAGCTCAAAAAGAAACTCAATGAATGTTACATTTATGCTTAACCGTTAGATTTGATGCCAATCTGATAACAACCACGGTGTTTTGAGTCTTCATTAACTATTATTTGAGACAACGGATAGTTCTACGAGAAGTCAATTGCACATGAGGACATTCCCTCTTAGTTAGCTTTCACCATAACCCATCAGTGGGAAAGAGCACATGAGTAGATACATCATGTCTCATCGATAGGCTTCCTTAGAGTATTATTCATTCACTGAGACATCAACAAGTCTCTCACCGAGATCTCCTTTAGTTTCATTTACTATCGCTGTGACTAAATGATATCGGAGAGACCTCTTGTAGACTTCATAATGTTTTGCTGAGAGTCACTTGATACACATTGTCGCCGTGACAATTCAATACCTATGCTGAAGACCTTTGTCATTTCAAATTAAGCCAAGAATTTAAAGTTCTCACACCGATAGAAACCTTTTTCCTTATGTGCATCGCTATAACATTATGATATTGGGGAGACCTCCTATAGAGCACACCATGTCTTTCCAAAAGTCTTCAACCACTTGTGTGTTGCTATGTCATTATACTGTCGAGGAGACATTATACAGCCAACATTGAGTTTCACCGATGGGCTTGTGCGGCTATAACATAATGGTTTTCTCGCCAATGCACCCTTCTATCTTATGAGGGTCGCTATAACATACCAATATCGGGGAGACCTCTCAACGAAAGCTTGAGTCATACCGAAAAACTTCATTCACTCGGAGTCACTGAAATAGGATAGATCCTATGCCGACAAAGTTCTTTTGTGTTCCATCGGCGAGACCGAAGGTCACTCGCCGAGACCTTTCGCTGAAAACCCTAGCTCTTACCAAAGAGACTACCTTTATGTTTTCGGTTGGTGTAAGAAATTGAATTTTCCAAGACCATATAAGGATGCCACAACTCTCGCCGATAGACTTCCACATGCACTAGTCGGGGAGATAATATGATTTCGCTATGACCTCAGCCCAATGGCCAAACACATGCCAATATTCTTATTCTGAAGCGGGTCGGTGTGACATTTATTCATATTGATAAGACCAACCATATCGGCAATTATAACATATGCTGATAGAGAACACTTTCTATCACCAAAACAAAAAAGAAGTCTTGCCGACAGTAGCCTGTAAGATAAATTCAATCGCCATGACATCTAAAATGTCTTGCTGATAGGCAACTCAGACATTTCAAAGTGGATCGGGGAGACCCTGCCATTCTCACTCCGATAAGAGTAAGCCTGAAAGAGAAACAACCAATACCTGTGATATGCAAGGAGAACCATCCTGAGACAAATCATCAATGAGAACAAACTGAAAGAGATTTTATCATCAAGGACAAACTGTAAACACAACTGAGATCCAACAAGGACCCCCTTAAGTTTGGGACCCCAATTTTTAATATGTTTTTGGTGGAATTTTTATTATTCAAATTCAATTTGCAATTTTCGGCCTTTGATGTTTAATTGTTGGGAAATTATATAATTACTGATAAATACAAGGTCTTTTTATCATTTCAAATCCTAGAAGCAAGCTAGAACTTTTTGATGAACTTCACAAGAGAAAATATTATTTTAAAAGGTGTTCAGGAGAAGATTTCTCAGTCATTTATAACAACATTCAAGATCTCAAGCATCATGTCAAACTTATCTTCATTCATGCATGCTTTTGGAGCTAACATTGTGATGTATGTTTCAAGAATTCAAGTCAAGATTCAAGCTTTCAAATCAAGCATCCAATCAAGCCATTCATGCAAGATCAAGACTTTGAAGAGATGTGTTAGAATTCAGTCCTCTAAGGATCTCTATTCAAGGGTTTGGTGAGTTGCAACAAGCTAGTGTTCATTCATCATTCCTTCTCTTTATCATTATTTCATTTCAAGGTTTAATTACCAAAACAAGGTTTGACCAAGGAAAACCCCCATTCACGAATTTTTTTTTTTTACCTCTTGTGTATGTGCATATCTAAGGTTGAAGAAAGGATTGGAATTGAAGATCTCTAAAGTGCAAAATTGTAAAAAAGTTGTCAAAGTTGTCACAAAAAGTTGTCAAGGCCATGGGAACTCATATCCCAAATTTATTTTTGATATTTTTGCAGTGAAACCTATGGGTAAAGACATCTTAGATCCATCACTAGAGGCTCCCAAAAATTGAGGAAAATTTATGTACAAGGGCCCATTTTCCATTTTAGGACACTTTATGACACTTTTGGTGACATGTTTTTAGTATCTTACCTTCTTCAAATCTATTGGAAGTTTGGTTTTTTTTTAGTATTATGCTTCATCTACGTGATTTAGGTATTAAATTGCATATTTTATTTTATTTGCTATTTTATTTTTTCTCTGAAAAGTGTTGTTTAGGAAAATTTGACCCTATCGTCAATAATAAGGAAAACAACAAGATCTCCATTAAGGTTGAATCACCTAAGAGTTGAAAGGAAATATTTCTCTAGGGGATCTCTTTTTTCCTAATTAAATAAGGAAGATAGGTGCATGATCCCATTATTTTAGTGGAGAGAGAAACTCTATTTTTCTACATTTCATAAATCTATGATAGCTTATTGAGGGACTCTTTTGATGGTTATCAATTGTTGTAAGGAAGATCAGTCACCTTTCTAATCCTAGGTAGCAATTGAATTAAGGGGTAAGGATCTATACCAGTCTTGGGATTATCCTTTGTAAGAAGCAACAAGTAACCTTAATGCTACATTTTTCTCCATTACATGATGCACCATACACACATTGACGACATCTTTCAAATGTGTCATTGATGTCTTAAAATATTCTCTTGTGAACTTAGGGAGCACCTTTAGAGCATTGGCAACAGTTGGATCCCACACAACTGGAGGGATTAGAGGAATGAGTGGGATTTCTCTATTCCATGCTATGAAATTTTTGACAACCATTAGTGGTTGCACTTGTGTTGCTCTGCTTCTTGCAACTTTGTATTGTCCAACAACTACCAAAGGGGACAATAGTAACCCAAGATTATGCACCGTGAATGATCTTGTGATGGGTCTCTAGCTCATAAACAAGCTTCTAATCTAGCTTGAAGTATTTTTGGTCCCACTAGGTGTGCCAGAAAGAACTATTGAACTCGAAAGCTGACGCTTAAGAGATACAATTTTGGGAAGTTTTGAGAATGTGGGAGCATAATTCTATCCACAAAACAACCTCTAAGATTTTAGAAGTTGAATCTTTATTTTAACTAATGGAGGGAGGAAAGAGGTGAATTAAAATGCATATAAGTAACTATTCTAAGGCAATGTGCTAGAACATTTTAATGGTATTTCCCATCATACAAAATATCATAATCTTAGTCTTATGGTAATTATAGAAGTTTAAAAGAGTGCTAACATGATATAATTTTTTTAATATATGAAACTGAAACTATAAAATCTTGCTATAATAATCTTGAACAACTACAATATTTCAATGAAAGACATGAGCATAATTGTATTTAGATAGAGGAAATAGAATGCACAATAGAGGCCAATATAGCACAAAATTATGCATTTAGTCTTTCTCATACAAAACTAACTGCTAAGGTTTGAGAAACTAAAAAAGAAACTGTTATCCTTCTAAGTCTATTTTGATGGTAAGATGATGAACAACCCTCAAAACAACATCGTTCAGGGCTTAAATAGAAAAAAACCCCTTCTTGATTAGAATCGTAGCAACAAAAAAGATTCCCCTTCCATGCCATCGAGTCTCGCCATCATGGTGATAGTTGAAACGACCTAACTAGGTAATCATAAGTAGATTCTATAGAGGGTGATGATGCCATATGTTCCTCCATGATCCTTCCTTGTAACCACTTGCAATCCTCATAATTAAGATTGTCAATGATGGAGATTTGTTCCTAGAATGCATGCAAGATCACCACGTGTCGACCTCTGCCATTTATCCATGGTGAACCCACCAAAAATTCTCGGCCAACCACACATCATATATTACTTGTGATGCTTAAAAATCCCTTTGGGTTGTGCCAGCTCAACATATGGCTTGGGAAAAGTGGGCACTTGATAAAACAAAAACATCGCTTAATATTTTTAGTTGGTGCTCAAAGTCACCACATGGAATTCCACCATATTGTGTTATAAGCATAATCCTTGGATTTTGCAGCAGTTGCACAAACTTGAAATGTGGCTTTCCTCCGCAAAAAAATCGAACTTAAGTGCAAAACCATGACAATTTGAAATAAAAGGCATTATTTCTAATAATTCCTTGGAAAATAATCTTTCACAAAATAAGGGTGTGGTAGACAAATTCTACAAATTTAAAATGTCCAGAGTTAGTTGTCGAGCTTTAATTTTTGGTAAATTAGAATAATTATGTATAAATACCTAGCCATTTCACTATTTCAAAACTACTTATCAATTATTGAGTAATTTATGATAAAGTATTTTCAAGAGCATTATCAAGCAAGTCAAGAGCATTTATTTAAAGATTTATTATAGAAATTCAAGATCTAATCATCATGTCAAAGTGTATGTGAGTTTTTTCATGTTATCATATTGTTTGTGAGATCTCACTCTTGTAGGTCTTTAAGAAAATCAAACCAATGACAATCAAGCCTTGAGGAGATCTTGTATGACTTCAGTCCTTCAAGGAAGCCATTTTGGGGTGGTGAGTTGCAATCTATTATTCCTTCATCATTCAAATTTATAATTATCATTGACGTTTCCATTATGGAAGTGGAAACACTAGCACAAGGTTTGAATAAGGCAAGCCCCTAACATGAACAACCTTTCTTCTCTCTTTAAATGTGTAGGTTTTTGATCTAAAGAGGATTGGGGGAAGCTTGAAGATCAATTATTCATTATTGCAAATTAAACCCTATACCTTGACAACAAATGAAAATTCGGTTATAGTAATATCTGGCAGCGATTCGATAGTACAAGTGGAAAAAAATGCTTAGATTTGGCATAAGAGGACTATGAAATTAGATCTGGAATCCCTCTACTAGGACATAGTCGCCCAAGGTGACTAGGTCCTCAAAAATAAGATCCAAATTCATATCATAGGTGCACAATGTCCTACTCAATCCATTTTTCGTAGTCTAAATTTTTTTGTGAATTCTCAGATTTGTTGTTTTTGCATCAGAACAACCATTTGCATCATTAGTCTAGTTGAATAATTGCATCTCATTTCTAATTTCACGTCAAATTTGGTCAAGGGCAAGTTGAATCACCTTTCAAGTTGGAATTTTGTCTTATACCTTGTCCAAATTTATCAAGCCCCATAATCTAAATAAAATAAGGAAAGGTTCCTAAATCCTGGGGTCAAATCATAGAGTATCCACCTTTCCATCATTTCAATTTGGTGAACTTGACATGTTAAAATTTTAAACCTTCTAAACTTTGAACCAATTCATCCTAGGTATAGGTTTAGCATTGCATAGTTTGGTATTATTCATTCAGGCATTCATTTTTGCATCATAAAAAGCATAAAATCCAAAAAATGCATATAATATTACATTTTGGTTTGCAGTAGGGTTAGTTTTAGTCATCTTAGGTCTGATTTACATTCAAATTGCATTTCAAAATCTCCATTAGGTCATTTAAATTTGAAAACAAATCTAAAATTTATCATTGCATTCATTTAGGCATCTTGCATATAGCTCAAAAAGTGAAAGATTGCATTGTTTTATTTCAAGAGGCATCAACATCATCATTTTCATATTTAGGCATATTAGGATAAAAAAATTCTTCAATCTTAGATCTAGAAATTGCATTTGCAATTATCTTTTATTGCTTGAAATTTTTTAAAATTGTTGCATACTTGCATTTTGAGTTACATAATCATAAATTGAGAAAATTCTAGAAAATAATTCACTTTCAGACCTATCTGCAAACAAACCTAAGATCCTTAAACATTATAACATACAACCAAAATTTGAAATTTGTACCAATATGCACAAGACATTGTCACCTTAGGCGACCTAGTCCAATATTCTTTTGTTCAAATTTTTGTGAAAAAACCCTCTCAGGATCCTCTATCCAAATCTGAATTTAGATTTTTGTGAAAGAACCCTCTCAGGATCCTTTCTCCAAATATGAATTTAGTTTTTCAGTGTTGTATTGTATATTAGTCTGAATCTCATTGCAAGCATATTGTTGTCATAATGGCTAAGTGTTTTTGTAAAATGTTGATCTCATTGAAATCCTTGGTTGATGTTTCATGTTGTGTGTTTGGAAATGACCCTAATTCAAATGATGAAACTCATATTCTTTCATCTCCCAGTGTATATATTCTTAATGAAGATATCTTGAGGCAATATGAAGAAATCATGAATGAATTCATAAATAATAGTTTACCTAACCTTGAAAAAAATGTGGTTCTTTAACCTTCAATGAAATAGCCTAATCAACCATATCAACAACTAACACTAGCCAGCATAACACCACTTGAAGTGCTCTCCACCTCACATAGGGAAAGTGACTTATAGTCCATACCTCAACCAATGCACATGGTAGTACATATTGGTAACAATCACAAGGAAAACATACCGCCCAATCATCCTCCATCATATGTGAATAAAGTCACAAACACATATGTTAGCTTTGAACATTGTTATGGCCAAGGTTTCGGGATTTTGATAAAATAAGGATGCGACATAAAGAATGAACACAAAATCCATTCTCTTTTGGAACAAACACCATCCAAATACACCAAAGGCATAGATTACCAAGGTCCTCCACCTTTACATCAAACATTCACTCCACCATCCAAGCCATATAAGGTTCATGGTCCTATTAAGAAAGGTTTATTACCCATTCCACATCCCATATCCAAGATTGAATGTACCTTAGCTACACTCTTAAGTTTAGGATTCATTACACTACCACCTATCTAAGAATGAAGAGATACTAAATGAAAGAAAAAAAACACATCCTATTATGCATATTATAT
>VDFB02024737.1:0-21886 GCA_007258455.2 Sequoia sempervirens | reverse complement strand
TTAGGGCGAAAAAAGTGTCCAAAATTTGGATTGACTCACCTTAAGGGTTGTACGTCAATTCTAATCACTTGTGACACTCTCCCTCTTCCTAATGAATGTGGAAAAGGTGGATTTATGATTAGGTGGACACCTCCTTTGTGTTTTTTGGCATAGGTCCCTCATTTCTAGGTCTTCCTACTTCACCCTTCCCCCTTTCTCTTTATTTCAAGTATAAAATTTGTGACATGGAAAATTCACATGTAGAATATTTTGCGAAAATATTTTGTTCCTTTGAAATTCCTAACGCCTCGTAAAGATGGATTATTTTGTAAATGAGGATGTCATCAAAGAAAATAAGAAAAAACCTCGGGTTAGTTATTTAATGAACACCTATTTCATGTAAGATTGAAAGGTTGAAGAGGCATTTGTCAAGCTAAAAATATGATGAACAATTAATAGTTCCCACAGTGGCAATGGCTCATCAATTAGTTCATTGATCCTAGGGATCAAATAATGATTTTTAATAGTCTTCTTGTTAAGAGCTCTATAGTCAATACACATTCTCATTGTGTCATCTTTCTTCTTTACAAGGACTAAAGAGGAGGCAAAATGGCTTGAACTGGGCCTGATGTGCCCCATGTTCAATAGCTCTTTTATTTCCTTTTCATCTTCCCCCTATGCCTTATAGGATGGAAATTATGGGTGGTAATAGCATGCTTATCACGCTCTTCCAATTTAATAACATGTTCAAAACCTCTATCAAATGGTCTCCTATTAGGAACATCACTAAAAACCTTGTGTTTAATCAAGACATGTTACACCTCCATGGGGTATGCTTTTTTTCCTTGAAGAGAGTTAGTAGTTGATACCAATCACTACATTGCCTAGTCTACTTGTTCATGATTGAAAATTATCTCCATTATTTTTGTAAATACAATTCTTGGCACTCCATTTGTCATTCCACAAAGTATCACTTCCTTTTCTTCAGTTTGGAACTTTAATTGCATGTTTTGGAAGTTCTATAAAAACTCTCCTAATTAGTGCAACCATTGTATACCTACAATAATGTTAGTGTCTCCTATATTGACCATTTAGAAATAGTATTTCATATTTTAATGTTCTAGGTTAAGATTTATCCAAGGGATCTTCCTAGTGCATTGTATGGAGCTATCAACAACCATTACATTGAAGCCTTCGAAGTCTTATGTTTTTGGTTCTCACCTCACCACTAGACCTTTATCTATGAAATTATGAGGGAAACCTATATCAATGAGTATGGTAACTCACTGTCCTTTTAAAACCCCATGAATCATAAAAGGATTAATCTTGGGAGTATCAAAGCGAGTATCAAAGAGCTTAGCAAAGGTAACTCCAGAGTTTCCTTCTTCCTTTCAATTTTCTTCTCTTCCTTTGATTCCTAGTTCAAGTTCTTCCCTCTTATTCACTCAATAGCTCTAGTTCCTAGTTCAAGTTTTCAAGTTAGATTTCTTCTTCTTTTAAAATTGTTTGTATGTATCACACAATCTATAGCTTGCTAAACACATCATTAATATTAAGTATGATCTATCGTAATTTAACAGATCTCACTACTCCCTTAATATGTTTCTATTGTTGTAACTCTTATGGTATAATTCCCAGCATAATAACTCTCACTTTCCATATCTTAATGATAAACCAAATGTCTACTTTGCAAATGTAAAATTTTGATGCATTGACAACACCGATGTATACCTTATGATCTTAATTGTTATTGAAAAGGGTTACACATATAAACAAGAACTAGATAACATATTATAATTTTTTTCCATATATGCTATGATACAGGTACAATTTCAATTTGTGAACAAGTTTCTAAGTTCCAAGGAATGATACCAGTTAATAGGAAAGGCATACCCCAAGGTGTAGTGCGTACCCTTCTCAATTCACAATTAGGGATCTCCCTTGAACCACCCCCATTAGTCACATCGCACTCCAAAGTGCATCCAAAATGCCACAAACAACTCTCAAGCACCTTTAAACTACCACACCTAGCTCTATTTTCCCTCATACTCTTCATCCAACTCCAATCAACCTTCAATAATCTCATTTTTTCATTTTCTCCTCTCATTTTATGCCCAAAATACATGTTTATAGAGTTCATGGGAATTCGAGTTTTTCATACATACCATTATGATCTCACAACCTATATATTTGATGAAAAATGGAGGGTTTTCGTACCTCCATAATGCAAAAAAGTGCCCCCTTCCACATACCCATGTCATTCACATTTGGTTTGAGTTATCTACCCCACTGTAGAAGGGATGAGCAACCTCATTAATGGCTAGCATCTTCTTTGTTGGGTCACTAGTGGAAAAATGCCACAACCTTAGTTATTTTTCTTTTTTCATTCCATACATTTTCTATGTTACTATTATTTATTTATTTTACTTTTATTTTTAACATTATTCCTACATACCAATGCATAAGAATATGTATTTGTTTGTGTTAGTTGACAACTCATTATTATGAACATTATTATTTTTCGCACCTTAATGATCAATCAAGACAAGGGTGTTTATTAGCAAAACCTAGTCAGAGATGGAGAATCCATCTACCCGCTATAGAGCTCTTATAACACATCTAGGGGGAGGAAAGGTTTTATTGGACTTATTGTTTCAGAGTGAATTGGTTGACCTAGGGTTAAAGGGCTTCACAACTATTCTCCAGATAAAGTTGCTAGGTTCATTTTGTTACACCCTTGACACTTAGAAAATCACTCCAATTTCTCAAGCACAAGTCAACACAAGATTGTTAGTACCTAATTACCCCAAAAATATAACAAACATGTTTAGATACAACCATGCCACAAATTAGAATGAAACTAATTACTTCATAACTTTTAATTACTCAACAATTGTAATAATTAACTATTAAAATATTAAGTCTATTTCCTTAATCATAAGTTCTATACAACATTCAAAAATATTGAGTATGATTAAAATTTCAATGTTAGAGCTTTTTCCTTAATTTGAATTATATGAAGTCATTTGACACTTAAAAAAAAAGGTATAAGATTTGTGTGCATGTGACAAGAAAGCACAAAAAAAAGGAAGAGCAACCTTTTAATTGATAAAGCATTGCACTAGAACCTTCTCCCATCTTATTGAAAAAATATATTAAATTTATAACTTCTCTACCAAAAGTTAAAAAATCAGCATTTATCATGAACCCTAAAATGGACATGCAATTTGTCTTGTTGTATACTAGAGATTGAAGAACTTGTAAAATTGTCAAAAATAGATTATTTTAATCTATGCTAAAATATCTCAACCCATAATTTTCATACAAATATATTCAAATTTTTGAACTTTTTTCCTTTCAAGAATGATCTTTTGGAACACCTTGTATAATTAAAGATAAACTTGCAAACTTGACATATGAAAAACATAAATCACATTAAATTCCATGGGCCTTGATGTGGTTAGACCTACTTTGTGGGCAGGTAGTGGAAGATGCATAGTCCCATACCTTATCACAATCCTCTTTTCCAACTATATTTTTATTTTCTAATATACACAATAATAATATTTATTCAGAGTGTTTGAACAACAGAGCCACATATATAGTCAAGGGTCTTCTAACACATCAAATTTCATCTTCCAACTGGTAAAGAGGGCACATTTCATCCACTGTTAAATTTGATGACCCTATAATTGTATTGCTTAGAAAGGCCTTTGATCCTCATCAAAACAACATTGTTTCATATCCCTAGTCCAACAGTTTATGACCATATATTTTAGTGATATGTTTTTTTGTTCTTGAGGCAAACCACCATAATATCATTCCAAAAGAAGGCATTTGTTTAGTCATGTGGTCAGTAGCCAAAAAATTGATAGAAAATACCAAACTTGGCTAAATAAACATAGTTTTACCAAAAACTTTACACTTGTTATTGTGGAATGGGAAAATCTAGTGCTCATTATTAAATATATCTTGCAATAGGGTGGCCAAAGTTAAAATCTCTAATCATTTATATGAGAGTGGATTTGCTTACTTTCTAAAAGATCTATGCACCCAATTAAGAACTACAATAGATGAAGTTAGAAAAGATAAGTTTTTAAGCATCATCTGTAGCAACCAAATTGTGTCTTGTGAATTTAAGACTACTAACAATGGTTATGATTTGCCTTTTCTTTTTGATAGAAGCATCTAACTGTGTACATGTCTATCATTAGCAATATAGATACCAAGAAACTTCTTATCATTTCCAAACTAGCAACTATTTTTTTCTTTTATTCAAAAACAACGTGGTAAATGAAGCAAATTCAAAATTTATTTACTATTTTATATCTAATCATTTGACAGTAGTGAAGTTGTTAAAAATCCCTTGAAAAGAAAATATCTAAATAAAGTTACTCTGTAGAAATTTTAATCATGCTCATCTTATAAGATAAGCAAATAATATACATCCACTAAAATCAAGCCCTGAAGCAATGTTTAAATAAATCATTTATTTTTGTAAATATTATGCCTCGATTAAGTGTCGGCAAAAGGATTGTAATTGAGACTAGATATGAAGAAAATGCACTCAATGTTTTTGATACAAATTAATTAATCTAAAGAATAAATGTACAACATTTGCAATCTACAAAATAGTACACAAACTCAGTCTCGACTCAGACTTGACAAATAAAACATTTCCTACTCAACCACATAAAAAATATTTAACTTTTTAACAGAAATATAAAGAACAAAATATAATTTGTATGAAAAAACCATGTTTTATTAGTGCCTTTGCCACATTTTTGGCATTTTTTTCTATGTCGGGTTATTATAGAGTTTGGTTCAAAAATTACACTCCCGCCCTTTGTTTTATTCACCCTATCCATAGTTTTAACAAATGGTGTGATTATGGAAGATGTTCATGTGTCATTTGCTGCTAGCATCCTTCCTTGCATTATTTTAAGGGAATTTGGAGATTGTATGCCCTAGCACTATGCTCTTGTTGTCTTACACGACTGTTTCACCAACATTGGCTCTCTCTGTTACCTAGGTTTCCATTATCTCGACCTTGGTGCTAGGTGGTCGAGGTTGGTTCAAATGATATGCTCATGGTTTTCAATAAGGTTTTGATGCCCCTTGTTTAGGTCATTTTTGGGGACAATGGTGTTTCTGAGGCTGGTATCACCCCTCTTTAGGATTCTACTATTTCTTTGAACCACTAGTGTTGCAAAGTTAGTTGTGGATGATGGTTGTCTATTGTCCTTTACTAAAAGTTGTGTATTGGAAGTGTTACTTGTCCTTTACTAGAGAAATTACAGCCCCCTTGTGCCAAATCTTCCTCAATTGTGAATTGTGGTCAAGATGTGCTTGAAAAATTAATTTTTTTTATCTACATAGAGGCTTGGTTTGTAGATTAAATAATTTTTGGCCTTTCCTTCCCATCTACACAAATGGGTCTTGAATTCTCGAAGACCTATATTCAAGGGCAAGATCGAGCTCTTCCCTTGTGCCAAGGGTCTTGAATTCATTGCATCTTTTAACTATTAAAAGGACAATGATTTGGTGCTTGAGGGTGGGATGTGGTTGTGGGGTGAGCTCTCTATCTCATCAAGCCTTGCTTCTTCAACTACCTTTCTAAAAATCTAAGCATTATACCTGTGTGGATTCACCTTTCAAATCTCCCTCTCCAATTTTGGGAAGATTCCTACTATGAAGTCAAAGGAAACTCTATTGGACGTTTCCTTAAGGTTTGACTCCACCTCTTCTTACATGGGTCACTCTACTTCTACTCTCATTTTGGTGAACATTGATATCTCTAAACCTCTTCATCGAGATGTGATTTTGATGGTGGGAGATAGGCCTTGAACTCAATCACTTGACTATGAGCTCACCCCCCCCCCCTCAAATGCAAACAATGCTTCATTATTAGCCACCTAGTTGTTGATTGTCCACTCTTCCAACACGAAGGCACAACATAGTGGAAGAATGTCCACATAGATCACTTGACTATTCATGCCTCTGAATCTCTAGTTGACGTCTCCTCTCAAGGCGACAAGTCTTCTCAAGGTATCCGTTCTCATGTGCTTGATGCAACTTTGACCTATCCTACCCCTACCACTCAATTGGATCCTATAGGAGAGATCCAACCATATCCTACTTTGACCACTCATCCTATTACGCCTTCAGCTTCAATCCAACTTCAACGTACTCTTGTGGTAGCCATTAGCCATTTAAAGTGTGGCTACTATATCTCATCATTCCATTGTTCCTTTTACAAACATAGATGGGTCCTCTATGAATGAATGCCCCCCTCTCTCCTTTGCTCGCTTGGACATTCCTCTGTGAATGAATTGCCCCCCCTCTCTACTTCCTCCCCTTACTCCGAGACTTGGATAACCAATATTTCATGGGCCTAACAAAAAAAATCTGTAATCAATCGTCTCACTCAGTGGTTCATGATCATCTCTCAGTGTCAACAAAATTTAAAAGATGTTATCTCACGTGCATTTGCCTGGAACGAAATGATTACTGATCCATCATGATTTTCAACAATAGTACCTCATATATACCCTTTTCTTCAATATCCTAGGTTGTATATTTTAATAATCTTGTAATCTTGGAATTATGGTAAACGCCCTACTCTGCCTAATACATATTAAGTGGATTGCTAACCTACTACTAAGCATACCTATGCTTTATAGACCATAAGTTAGCTACTCAATAACCTCATATATCTTATAACATGGCTCTAACCCTAGGATATGGTATTTCACCTATTATATCTTAAACATCCAACCCACCTTTAACATTTTTCACCACTAAAATAAAAAAAATGAAGAGCATAATAAAAGTTACACAAATCTATGTAATATATATATAATCACCACTAAAAAAAAAGAGTGCATAGTAAAACTTCCACAAATCTATGTGCACTAGATATTATGTATATAGGAAGTCATTGCATCCCACCTTAACATTTTCACCCCTAATACAAAACAAAAAATTACAAACAAGTAGTAAGACTTCCACAAATCTATGAACACTAGATACTATGTATTTATGCAAGATTTAAAACAAAATAAAAAATAGATTAAATAAAATAATAAACCCTCTATTCTAAATCAAACATAACCTCAAAATAACCTTAAAATAGAACTAAAAACATTCAAACATAATAAACGTACAACAATTTTACCACTTCAAAACCTTAAGTTGATTTGCTAGAGATGTAATAGAAATAAAAATATTCAAACATAATAAACGTACAACAATTTTACCACTACAATAATAACCTCAAAATAACCTTAAAATAAAACTAAAAATATTCAAACATAATAAACGTACAACAATTTTACCACTACAAAACCTTAAGTTGATTTGCTAGAGATGTAATAGATATATTAGTTCAGTTGAAAAAATTGCAGCATGTACCTATTAAACTCTCATTGTTTTCTCCCCCTTCTTTTGATTAAAGAAGGGCTTGATTTTGTAGATGTATAATTGTAAATGTTAATGATGAAGATTTGATCTAGGAAGAATAATGGAGATCGACAGAGATTAAATAGAGAATCTTAATTAATTAAGAATAGTCAAGAGTAAAAGAGGAGTTATGGCAACTTCTAAGCGGGTTCTACAATGGATGAAAGTAGTTATTTTTATTTATTTATTTTGATTAACTAGTTGTACATGAATTATAAATAAGAGAGAATCATAGAGGAGTTATAATAAAATGGAAATAAATAATTAGGTATTTTTATTATTTGTAAATAATAATAAAAACAAAAGTACATTAACCTAATTAATTAATTAATATTGATTATTTAATTAATTAGTGGTGGTATACTAATATAACTATCTTAAATACATCTATCTTAAAAAATTCTAAAAGATATAGATTTGAAACATATATTTTATGTCCTACTCATTTTGGAAATATTATGTTTATTATTATATATTAACTTTTTGATCTAAACGGCATGTCAACTTTAAGCTAAATAATAAGATTTTTTGTTAACCCACTCACAACATTACACTCCACCCCTTGCTGTCATTATAATAAAATGACTTTGGAACGGAAAAAATGTTGACATAGTATTAAATTGTAATGTTTAACACTATGTTAGGTGGTGGTGATACACCATGCTTAATACTCCATTTATCCATGTATGGTCTTGACAGATGACGATTCTCAATGATGCCGTGCTTTCTTTACACAAGTGTAAATCTAAATTGTCCTTAACGATGCCATGCTTGCCATTTCAAATTCTCAAATTTTAATTCAATGTAAAACATTGATCATGAATCTCAAAACTAGCCAAAATATTATCAAAGCGTTATATATATGTGGTAGTATGGAATCACAATGCAGCATTAAATTAATATATAGAAGTGTGTATAACTGCGTAATATAACCCTATGTGCTATTGCGAGAGTGAGAGAGAAAAGGAGTGATGTATGCAATACAGAGCCAAGTGATTCCATCGTCCTCGAAGAGATTTGATAGCAAAGAATTTGTATCCACAATACCTAGATGATAACCTTTAGCACAATGTGTGGATTTAGTTTTCAAACATCTGAACCCATTGGCATAGTTCATAGCCTAACAAAGGACTGAAGAATATCCTTACCTGCAACTCAAGGCATTTTGTACAAAGCATTCTTGCCAGATTATAAAGAATGTGCTCGAATAATGACACAGTTCGTAGCCTAACAAATACTTTAGTATCCTAGCCTGCAACTCAGGCATTCTCTACAGAGCATTCTTGCCGTACTTTTAAACTCCAGAACATGACACAACAAATAGTTGGTGAAATTGAATGAAGAAACAAACCTTAACTTGAATTTCAAGCGATTAAAAAAAATTACTCCACAGAATGAAGGATTATAGTTGAAAAAAATAAAAAAATTAATGTTACACAACAGCAAGCGACATTAACCTAACACACATTATTAGGTATCTTCTAGAATTTTCTTCAAAGTCACTCATACAGATCATGCTGTAGAATTACCTGCAGGAAATGCAGAATTAATACTCATGCCATGTTGTTGAAGCAAGAAAGAGAAAAAAAGCCCCGTCAGGAAATTCTAAAACTGCAAGGTTCTTTGAAGTTTGTGTTTATTGCAAACCTACACAGTTTAGATAACTATAAAACCCGTCCAGTTAACTTGGTCGGCATATCAATCCATCCACTCCTCTCCTTGGGAGAAAGGAGCTACAGACATACACCGAGCTAGTCATAGAGAGCTTATAATACCAAGAGAAGGCCTCACATTTCCCTTCACATGTGTTAAAGCATACTTCAAAGCTCTAGTAACTAAAGATGGAGAATGTTGCAAGCACCATGAAAAGCAGGGCCACTCGATCCAATGGTCTGGTGGACACAAGTATACATACTCTGATACAGCAATTAATTTGAAAACAAACCAAGATATATGCAATTCAATGCAATAGCTGGACCAATTTTCTCGAATAGATAAAGGTAACTGGAAGAATTTTCGTCAGATGGCAAAGGAACCCGGAAAATACAATGATGGTGTACGACTCAAGCCACAATGTGACCAATTAAATACAGCAGTTGCACCAATTTTCTTCATAAGATAGGCTACCAAGATCAATTTTCTTCAAAGCTGAAGTAACCTGCAAAATATTATAAAATCAGAAGGGTGTTAGGCTCACTTGAACAGTGTCCAATCAAAAGCTTCCTTCTAGAAAACCATTCAATGCACAATTCAAATGAAGCACTCAATTCTTGCAGACTTTGGAACCACTGGCACATTTTGTATGGATATTTCAACAAAATTCTTATCAATGATACATATACATATATATATATATATTTAGAGAGAGAGAGAGAGAGAGAGAGAATGTGTGTCTCAAATTTCTACAAGTTAATGAACAGCAACGTAACAGCAGCAATAGTTTACAACACTGTTACAATGATGTTGAATGATGTCTCCAGAAGCCTACATGCCAACCACATTCCAAAAAGGAATTGCTTTTTTGCACTTACAACACAATATCATACTGTATCAGACCATGGCCAATGCACCTTTAATCTCTTTTTAAACTGACAAACTGACAATAATATGTGAATCTAATATCATACCAAGAATTTTGAATTTTGAGACTTTTTTGAACAATGAAATCAAAAATCCAAATTAATGTTGCTAGTGTTTACTGTTATATAATGAATCTCAATCATGATAAATACTTAATGATATGTTTATTGCTGTTGTACTACAGTTGTTGCTATCACTGCCATCATGATTAATTTAATTGCTGTTATACTGTTGTTATAATGCTGTCATGTTATACTGCTGTTATAATGCTGCCATGATATATTTAACAGTCTCTTTCTAATATTATAAACAATTTTTTTTAAAATATTATAGAAAATTGCTTTGCTGAGGGGACACCTGGCCATCCCTGAGACAGTTGAGGGACGCTTGAGATGTCCCCCACCGTCTTGGTGACGGCCAAGCATCCCCAATTGTTCCCTACCATCTCTCGTAAAATAGGAATACATTTCTGAGACATTTCCAGAATTTGCTTGTGGGGGGAGGGGGGTACGGCCAGGGGATGTCCCCTGCTGTCCTGCCATTCCCAAACAGGGATGGGGATTTGAGGGGTGGGGATGCATCCCTGTGTAACACAATAAATTATCAATTTATTGACATCATTACTAAACTGTCATTCTAAACTCATACATAAAGGTTGCTAAGTATGTTTGGAATAATTGGCATACTAGTGTAACTATCAGAAACATAAAGAGATATACACAAAAATAGAAAAACCTTATTAGATAAATTCTAATGTTGTCATTCATTGTCAAATACTGAATCTAACATTGGGTAAACAATAAGCAAGTCTAACATTCAACAATAATTGAGAATTTGAGTTATATCAAATTTGTTGGGAATGAATTGAACCCCATTTCCCCCTTCTCAAAACTCATTTGAAGACTCATTCTACCATTGTGTTGTACATCTCCTCAAGAGCTTTACACATGTTATCTCAACATTCCAATATAGACTTGTGTTACACATTGGAAGCGTTTAAGAGAGCATGAGTTTTCTTTAGTCGCATATATTGAGGTCTAAATGACACCATGTCTTTGGTCATTTGTTGAAGGAATCGTAATATGCCTTTTAATGAATTTACATGATCTTTGTAAAAATCACTCTCTTTTCTACAAGCGCCATTTTGAAGGACTACAGTTAACCTCATTGCAGATTTTGTCAATCCCTGGGATCGGCCCATTTCCATTGATCTTTTCCAAGAGGTCTTGCAGAATCTTTACCTCCATCGGAATTTCCTCATCCATCTGATCCTCATTTGCAGAAATGCACAACATTTGTGTTGGAAACATATGATTGCACTATTCCACCAATGTGTCTTGCGGTGGCCATTGACATCATACATCAGGTATATTCAGGTGCTTGTTGACAAAGGTAGTTATAGTTTCTTCTGTTCTTTTCTATGTCTTCCTCTTTGTATTGGCACCATTACTCCCCATTTTTTAGTAGTCCTACTAACATGAACAGAATCAATGTCTTCCTCCTTTTTCCATTGGCACCATTGCTCTCCATTTTTTAGTAGTCCTACTACCATTAACAAAATCATTTTAGCTCTTGAAGGCTATTATGGTTTTTATGAAAAGGTCTATAATTAAAAGAAGCAAAAAATATTTAAGTTTTTTACATAATGGCCAAGTATAATATGTTACTATATGAAGGTTTAACATTCATCAGTATTGGAATAGTCTCAAAGAAATAATAGGTTTATCTTTCTCCCCAATTCCTCTTAAGGAATAAGTGAACAAAGACACAATTATAACACCAATACCATTGTGAGAACCATACCTTAAATAGAGGAATCTTTCAAATGGGCTACAATTTCTATAAATAAGTTAATGGTAAGTAGCTAAACATTTTAGAAATATAACTTATACTAATGTTACAAGTTTAGTGGATAGTAGGAATAGGAAATGGGTCTTATCAGAAATTGATTTAAGGATGTTTGGTTAGAGGCAACGAAGTGAACGATAGAATGTTTGCTGCAAAATGTATCGGCTTTGATTTTAAGTACACAAGTCTTACACTACATATATTATATCTCTGAAATAAAATAAACATATGATCTATCCCTACAAACTCTTAAGCTGGGGAGGGGACTAAAAGTTTTCCCATGACTTTAATTTACACGTATAAAATGTTGACCTATACTCTGCCCTCCTGCCACTGCAGTTTTTGAAATATAATCATTTTGACTTTAAAATTTTATCTCAGATTGACATGCTAAGAACCATAACTTAAATTTGATTTTTATTTTTATTTTTCTGTTTGTTTCTTGTTATTTTTGTTTTGGATATTTTTTTTATATTGAATGTTGTGAATGAAATAAAATACAATATCGCAATAGAAGCTTAGCTCTGCAGAGCCACTCAGCCAGGGAAACAACCAACCTAAAAGTGGACTGCGCCCATCCACCCACCCACTCAAAACAAATGCCAAAGCCCTAGCCATAAAAACAGAAGAACAGTCAGTCGTTGATTTATTTAATTTCTGAATGATAGGGTGATATTTATACTCCAGTGAGCGCCTCTGTCTAACAGTTTCTCACATATAGGTGTCATTTCTGCTCCAGCAATCACCCATCTAACAGTTTTCCAAATATAATTATTTAATTTTGAGACTTTATCCCAGATTGGCAAGTCAATTGCTTTTTTCTAAAGACTGATTAGCAACTAGTTGTGATGGTGTATCAAATTTTCAGAGATTAATTAAGACAGGAACTTAAGAACTCTTATAAAATGCAAGGATTCTTTATTGACCTAGATAGTTCTTACATGCAAATTATCTGTAACACTAACTAATTCAGAGGTTTGTTCATAATGTATACAAATGAATGTTCTATTTTCCAACTTTTCTCTTTCATATTATAAGTGAGTTTTATATTCCAACATTTCTTTCATATTATCAGGATAATAAGTAGTAGTTTTGCAATTTCTGTTGACCTACACAGATCATGTTAGCAAGTCGGCTGTTGCAGCTTTAAAGATCAGCTTGTAAAGATGGTAATGAATGACATAATTAGACATAATATAGAGTGCTGTTAGAATTTTCCAAACATCCAGACATAAAAAATGCTCTCATTTGAATTCAGTGGAAGATGTGCTTAAAGCTGGAATATGGGGTATTAGCAAGACCACAGTTACCAAGACTGTGTACAATCAAGTTTATGGTGATTTTGATGCTGCTTCCTTTGTATTAATGGCCATGCCACTTCTGCAGATGTTCAGGCCTTACAAATTTGCAGTAACAAATTCTTAAAGATTTAACTAAATTATAAATATGATGGGAAAAGTGCAGAGTGTCAATCAGGGCATATATTTGTTCAGATATCATTTGGAAGGACAACATGTGCTGCTTATTTTGGATGATGTGGATGCCAGTTTACAATTGGATGCTTTGGCTAGGGATTTTCTAGACACTGGTAGCAGATTTAAAAGATGGTATTATAAGTTTTAAGCTAGTTTCCTTCCAGAAAAGTTACATGAACTTTTGTGAGATGTGAATACTAAGTTATATTCTAATCCCAGTGGCATCTTCTGAATTCTTAGTGACGGATATAGATCTCCTTTCGAAGGGGTATCTGGCTTATGTAACCCTTGTAACAGTGCCATTGATAGTACTCTGGATACTTGTGGTCATAGATGTGATAAATGAATAAAATTAAAAAGAAAAAAAGTTAGAATTTTCGTGACATTGCACACCACTTGGACTTTAGATTTTGCAGAAATTTAAATAACCCCCCTGATAGCATCGGCAATCTGTTGTAGCTGCAGCAATTGAACATGGAACAGGAAAGCTTAAAAAACCTCCCTGATACCATTGGTAACCTATCTCAGCTTCAGAACTTGAACTTGAGATGGTGTAGAAATCTAAATAACCTCCCTGACACCATTGGCAATATGTCACAGCTGCAGCACTTGGACTTGAAAAGTTTTTACAACTAAAATAGCCTCCCTGAAACCATTGGCATCTTGACAGAACTGCAGCACTTGGACTTAGAAGTGTGTGATGGCTTAAATAACCTCTTTGATACCACTGGCAACCTGTCACAGCTGTGGCACTTGGACTTGGAATGATATGACAATTTCAATTACCTCAGTGATACCATTGGCATCCTGTCACAGCTGCAGCACTTGAACTTGGGATGGTGTAGAAACTTAAATAAACTTCTCAATACCACTGGCAGTTGTCATAGCTGTGGCGCTTGAATATGGAAACGTATATCAGCTTAAATAACTTTCTGGTACCTTTTGCAGCCTGTTACAGCTGCAGCACTTGAAAATGAGAGTGTGTAAAATCTTAAAAAGGCTGTGCGATGCTGTATTGGGTTTAGAGTTTATGAAAATCAGGAAGACATAAAAAAAATTGAAAAAAAGAATTTAAAAAATTTGTACACATTTGTACATATCTACACACATACATACACACTCATATACACACACAGACATACATGCATATATATGTATGTGTGTATAGTTATACATATACAAATGCATATATACATACACATGTACATACACTGATACACGTGTATGAATATGTATGTATTTCTATATGCATGTATGCATACATACATATATATACACATATATATGTGTATACATAAACCCTCAACCAGATATGACACCAAATGGTATAGTGATGTATCCAAATGTCACAGCTGCAGCATTTGAACAAGCAAGAGTGTTTAAGCTTAAATTACCTTGCTGGTACTATTGGCGATCTGTCACAGTTGCAGGACTTGAATATGAGACTGTAAAATCTTAAATAGCTTGATTGTTGCAATGTCCAATTTAGGGTTCAATAATAAATATTCAAAGCAAGCAAAAAGAAATATAAAAAAATGTACACAGATACATAAATTCATATATATGTTTATATGCATACATACATACATGTATATATATGTATATGTATAATCATACAAACGTACACACATATGTATATAGATATATTTTGTGCTGTACCCATACATGTATATACATACTTAATATATGTACATATGTATGTATGTATGTACATATATATGTATATCAATATGTGTGTATATATAATATATATGTATATGGGTCTGTCATAGCTACAAACTATCCACAATATATATAAATATACATATACATATGTATACATGTATTTATGTTTGCATATATGCATACATAGATCTGTCACAGTTGCAGGACTTGAATATGAGACTGTAAAATCTTAAATAGCTTGTTTGTTGCAATGTCCAATTTAGGGTTCAATAATAAATATTCAAAGCAAGCAAAAAGAAATATAAAAAAATGTACACAGATACATAAATTCATATATATGTTTATATGCATACATACATACATGTATATATATGTATATGTATAATCATACAAACGTACACACATATGTATATAGATATATTTTGTGCTGTACCCATACATGTATATATATACTTAATATATGTACATATGTATGTATGTATGTACATATATATGTATATGTATATCAATATGTGTGTATATATAATATATATGTATATGGGTCTGTCACAGCTACAAACTATCCACAATATATATAAATATACATATACATATGTATACATGTATGTATGTTTACATATATGCATACATACAAACATATATATATGAATGCATATAACTCTGTGTACATTTGAAAAAAAAATGCAAGTTTTGAACATCTATCATGAACTCTAAACCAACACACACGCATGTATGTATATGTACATAAACCCTAAACCAGATACAACACCAAATGTTGTGGTGCTGTATACAAATGTATCTATGATACAAAGACGCACACACTTTCATCTTCAAGTGCTACAGTCATGACAGATTGCCAAACATACATAGATACACACATATATGTATGTAGAGCGTATAAATTTATACATACATTGCATATATGTGTATCTATGTATCATAGATATAAAACTCATTGAAACCATGGCAAGTGACTTACCTCAAGATTCTGCACAAATTGTGTCATGCTGTCAACAATGCCATTGAGAAAAAATGGGCGAAGTTCACAGGAAAATTTACAAAACCCTACAACAGCAGAAATTTTTTAAAATGAGACGAACCAAAACCAATCTCCCTACAGCTGCTGCTTCAATCTATTCAAAGTAAACAAAAAGTCAATCTGAAAATATCTGGGTTTTAGGGCTACTAGATTCTTGAGCTCAAGTCAAGATTTCACACTCGTGGAAACTGAAATTGGATTTGATTTGAAAATTGGATTTCATCAGACACCAACTAAAAACTAGCATGATTTAACAACCCAGTAGTTATATTGATATACATATGTGTGTGTACATACATGCATACATGTATCTATATATATATATATGCATATGTATGTCTATGTATCTATATACCTGTACAAATACACATACATACATACATATACATATATATATGTATGTACATACATACATACATTCATACATATACATATATATACAATAATGCATGTATACATACATACTACTATACTATACACAAGTATGTATGTGTTTGTATATATGTATGTATATGTATTTGTGAATAGTTTACACACTACTATACTATACACATGTATGTATATGTGTATGTGTTTGTATATATATTGTATATAAATGATGTATATATGTATGTATATACATACATACATATATATACATGTACATATACATATATACATATATATGTATGTATATATATATATATATATATATGTGTGTGTGTAACCTATTCGCAAATACATATATATATATACATATATATGATGTATATATGTATGTACATACATACATATATATACATGTACATATACATATATACAATATATGTATGTATATATATATATATATATATATATATATATATGTATATGTGTGTAAACTATTCACAAATAAATATACATATATACATATATACATATATACATGCATATATACAAACACATACACATATACATACATGTGTATACTATAGTAGTGTGTAAACTATTCACAAATACATATACATACATATATACAAACATATTTACATACATTGGTATAGTATAGTCGTATGTGTAAACTATGCATATGTATGTGTATAGTAGTACACACACACACACACACACACGTACATAAAAGTGTATGTATATATATATATATATATATATACCGTTGAAATGAAAAGAATGTAATTATAATTCCTTCTTAGATTTTTATGGCTTGCAGGCTGAATGTATATGTCACTGTTTTGTCTCCAAACATTGTCTCAAATGGAATTTACAAATCGCTCGTACTACACTCGCTGAACTCGATCTGCTCTAAATATCCGAGAAGTGCTTGTGCCTTCATTTATATAAAGCCACTCTTCATTTAAAAAAACCCTAAAACAGTGATATTTTAACAAACCCTAACCCTAGAAAATCCATATTTGCTCCATGTAAACCCTAATTACTAAACATCGTATACAGAACTAGGTTGAAGGAACCCTTAAGACTAAGCAAGCAGTTGGGGGTACAAGTCCCCGTGATATAGGAAAAAAAAATGTGAGTTAAATTGAAATCTTATTTTATATATATATATATATATATATATATATGTACTTACATGTGTATAGTATAATAGTATGTGTAAACTATGCATATGTATGTGTATAGTAGTACACACACACATATGCATATATATATATATATACATACATGTGTATAGTATATATATATACATGTGTATAGTAGTATACACTTATATATATATATATATATTGTTGATCAGTATACACTTATATATATATATATATAGTTGATTATTGATCATAAATATTATTGATTATAAATAGAACTACACAATTAAATCCAATAAAAATTCTTCTATAATTTTCCTTATCGATCTTTCCAATTCCATCCATTGAGTCCATAGCAACAAAAATCTTTGGGGAATAAATCGACAAACCAAAAGTATAAGATTTTGAAAAAATGGATTTAAAAAAAAACGTAAAAAATTGTAGAACAAGAGATAAAAACTATTTTTTTTGAAATTGAAAGGCATTTCCATAGCATAGAGATATAGAGAGCAAATAAAATAAAGAGTTTAACTAATGAAATGTAGAAAATAGATTTTTGTAGTTTATATTACATTCATTGCATTGCACATCTTTCAAACTCAAAGCATTACTTCACATTGCATAACTAATAACTAGATGCTGATAGATGACAAAATTTCAATTACCATATAGTTTTTTACAAAGTCAACCTAAGCAGTTATGCAATTATTTCACATTGCATAACTAATAACTTGGAGCAGCTGCCAATTGCATTAGCTTGTCATGGCATTCCATGAGACCACATTTTTTTGAGGCATTTTTTCAAACAGTTCACTGCCTTGTTTATGCTACAACATTTTTCATACATATCTACCAAAGCATTTTATCAAACAGTTCACAGCCTTGCTGCTATGGCTAAAAGCTTAAAACAAGTGCTTTCAAACAAGCTATGGATGCTTGGAAAAAATCTATCAAAGCATGATAGTAAGCAATAGCATAGACAAGGCAGTGAACTGTTTGAAAAAATGCCTCGAAGAAATTTGGTCTCATGGTGATTGTCATGGCATCACCATGAGACCAAATTTCTTCGAGGCATTTTTTCAAACAGTTCACTGCCTTGTCTATGCTACGACATTTTTCATACATGTCTACCAAAGCATTTTATCAAACAGTTCACTGCCATCTATCAAAGCATAATAGTAAGCAACAAGCTATGTTCTTATCGTTTTTGTTTTTTTTTTCGCATGAAAATCAGTATGATTTTATTAGCATTTTTTTGTAGGTTTTAAATGCGTTTTTTTTCTTTTCGACTTCGCAGTTTTAAATGGGAAAAAATTGTTGACGAAAAGGTAAAAGATTTTTTCAAAAAATCGGGGGAAAAATCGTCCAGCCTGCAGATTTTTTTAAAATCGCAATTAATTGGGTTTTTTTGCAGATTTTTGTTTCTATGGTCCATTCTAGGCAGAAGACTCCAGAGGAAATTTCCATCGTACTTTGTGATACACGGTTGCGGCACCTAAAAAACTCAACCACACCACTCAGCATAAATTTCAAAACTGTAAGAAAAACAATCAATCACATAATGCTAATTACTCTGTTTACCTGATAATTTCATCATCTGAAGCTGCGCTGAAAAATATCAGAAAATAATGGCCACAGCAAAGAAAGGCAGATAATGAAACCCTAACCCTAGGCAGGATTTGATTTGAAAATCGGATTTCATCTGACAACAACTAAAAACTAGCATGATTTTTAACAACCCAGTAGTTATATTGATATACATATGTGTGTGTACATACATGCATACATGTATCTATATATATATGCATAGGTATGTATGTCTGTATCTATATACATGTACATATACATACATACATACATATACATACATACATTCATACATTCATACATATACATATATATACATGTATACATGTATATACATAAATATATATATGTATGTATATGTATATATGTACATACATACATATATATGTGTGTGTGTGTGTGTAAACTATTCACAAATATATATACATACATGTGTATAGTATAGTAGTATATATATATATATACATACATACATATACATAAATATATACATATATGTGTGTGTGTGTGTGTGTGTGTAAGGAAAAAGGAGACGAGTCTGACAGTGAAGAGGAAAGCCAGCAACGAAAAGTAAAAGCTACAGGGAAGTCTCGAGCACCTGATATTAGAGATTCAAGAGGAATGCCTGCCAAGAGGCATAAAGTTAGATGAATTGAGTTTATCTACATCCTTCTACTATTTATTCATGCACATAAATGGTCCAGTTGTTTATGCAAATGATGCATATACGTTAACTTGATCAGTGTTGTCACTTCAGTAGTTTGTCTTTTATGACAACCAGCCATTAGGCCATTGTTACGCTAACTCCCCCCCTTAAGTCTAACCAAGGAGACAAAAGCCTAAATAGGCAACAAAGATGGTTTCTGGCATCAAGGCCATTTTAGTTACCCATGTACATATAAAATTCCCCCGCAAATCGAGAGAATATAATAGAAGAAGATATGAATCCCCCCATAATGAAAGAGCTCCCGTGCCAATGATGAACACCTGAAGACAGAATATGATCCATTGCCTACAAACAACATTTCTCCCCTTAGGAAGAAAATGATCCACTAGTGATTGGAGAAGCCAATACAAAAAGATGGGTGATACTGGAATCCAAATCCAGATGATGTGTGCCTCTGAAAATTGCTCACATGTCCACATGTCGGAAAGCAATGATGGCGATCCAAGATCTTGTGAAGTCTGATATAGAGCAAGCTGCAAAAGCAATAAAGAAGTTGGTTAATGCAGATTTGTCTTTTTGTGCTTGATAATTTGTCTTTGACGATCTGCAAGGAATTCTACATGGTATCAAAGCATACAAAGACATTGTCAAGCCTTAAGCTAATGCATTAAACAACAATTGGACATAGACTCGAAGGTTTCCTCTATTTTTTTTATGCAGTCGAAAGTCTCTGTCCTACGTTCAAAAATGTTGTTTGCCTACTCCTTTCATTCTGCAGATTGAGGCACAATTTGTCTTATTTGCAGACCCTTGTTGATGATGTGATTCAATCCTCAGGCTGCTATGATCACTAGAGGTGCCACAATCCATTTGTAGCGGCCTCCATATCATTTTTGCCCCTGATTTTCATCTCAGCCACGGGAAGATAGCCTTCTAGAGGTAGTGATACTAAGTGTGGGAGGTGTGATCTGCTTTTGTGGAAGCCACGATCGGCTTTGTATTTTGTAGAAACCCCTTGTTTCCCCTATTTCCGTTTCTGACTGTTTTTGTTTGATTTTTGAAGTTTTTGGTTTTTTTTTTGGGGTTTTTGTGCAATAAATGAAGATTGCGATTTTTGCAAATAATTGAAGATAAATTCAATAAAACTTAAATAGCTCTTGGAAATGATGAAATACGGATGCCAGTATATTTATTTCTCTTCTGAAACAATTACAATAAAAATCCAAATACATGCAAATAGAAAAGCAATGATTTTTGTTTGAAAACCTGAAGATTGCAGCTTGCTGATATATCACTGGAGATGGTACGGCTGGTGTGTGAAAGGCACTTTCCTCCTCTGGAAACAATCTCAAAAGATCTCCAATACCCTAGCGCCCACAAAGGAGAAGACTGGGACTCACAGTGATAGGCGTTTTCCTCAAAGACAAAAACACGCCCTTTATGACAGTACGGCCAGGTACAGAAAAAGTACGGCCTGATAACAGCTGCAGCAATGATTAAAAAGTACGGCCTCCTCTGAAATCAATATCCAGACTCTGATAATGGTGCGCCTTGATTGATATATATTCTCTGGATGCAACACTGATAGAAACTCTAAAAATAATTAATCCTCTGAAGCTCTGTGATTTCTCCTGGATGAAGAAATCTCTATCTGGCAATAAATCAGGTGTTATTTCACACCCTCTGAACTGCTTCCAATGGAGATGGCTCGTTCCCCAATGAATTTGAGTCTGAAACCCTAAAGCTTCTTGCTCAGACCAAAGTTGATCAATTTCCAAATTCAATAATCACATAATGGCTCAAAACCCAATGCAAATGCACTATATCCCTCAAAAGTGCGATTTCCTCAAAAATAGGGAATATTAAATAATTCGAACTTTTTGCATTTAATTCTTCAATAGTCTCAGCTCAAATATTTTATAATAAATTAAATTGTCAATTGGCCCCTTCTAATGATGGCGACCCCCTCAAGTCAAAAATCACTTAAGTTATAATTAATTATTATAACTTTATATTATAATCTCCATATAATTAATATTTAATTAATTCAATTAAATATTAATATCTC